>JAEIFK010000600.1:0-122500 GCA_018901825.1 Drosophila funebris | reverse complement strand
GATAATTGGATAAGGTTTCAAGATTACTCAAGATCCTAAAGAGGGTTTGCTATTTGCCTACTATTCAATCATGTTCAAGTCATTTTTTCCCCCTTCGACTCAGACACCTGGAAGAGATTTTTACCGAATTAACAGCTTCTTCGGATGTCGAAAATTGCTGACATCGCAACTTTTGCTTAGATTTTAATAAAATTATTGGGTGTATGACCTATTAATGTTTGTAGTTCTCAGATATTCACTAGTGGGATTTGCGGAAAATTCGCAAGTTTATGCTGAAGAATGATTCGTCTTTTTTTTTATTACCACAGTCAAATGACCAAATGGTAAGTTGGTTCTTCCTGCGCTGACTTTGTGTATTTTGAGTAGAAGACTCGTTAGAAGACTCGGAAAGTTGATTATTGTTTTCAGGCTCATAGGAAAATATCAAGATTCATTAATTGAGATATACAGCTTTTCAAATATTTTCAAATTTTAAAACAACTTTTGCTCCAATTGACACGACGCGTCGCACAGTGGGGCCTTTTCCCATTTTTCTTTGCTAAATCGTATCTTTTTATCCAATAAAGATATTTCCAAAACTGAATAAGATAATGATAGAAAACTCCTTAAGCTCTAAAATTAATGTACATAGATATATATAGACATATAGTGATAGGTTTACAGGGAGCTTCAAGCTTGGCGATCAAAGTTGAAAAATATTGTCAATGCGTATTTTACGTATTAAATCATCAAAAATATCACTTTTTTATCACAAATATATATTTTTTATCTAATTTCAATTTTAAAATAACAATTCAATACGTATAATATAATTTTAATAACAAATTAAGTTAAGTTTTAAGTTTTTTTTGGTATTCTTGGAATGAGGTTTATTTTGCATTTTATTGCTTGCCGGCTGACTCCCTTCAAAATATTCATCAACATTTGGATTAATATATAGTAAACTTAACATATCTGAAGTATCTCTCTTTTCTTCTAAATCAATCCGTGATGTCACGTGTCTAAACGATTAAATATGTGGATCTGAAGGGGCCGCCTGTATATATAAAAAAAGGGTTTGTCCTGGCTGATCAGTGGAGTCTAGCTACTTTTTGTGTGTCTAAATTTCAAAATCAGCCATTGGTATACAACGGCCTATATATAGAGAAGTTAGAGAAATTACTTCTTAAGGTAATCGAAGTAGTGGGACTGTCCACCATTTTTAATAGCCTCATTTTAGTGTACATTTTAAAACTTAGTTTGCAATAAAAAAACGAAATAAATGAAAACTCATTCTTGTGTTAATTCATTATGAATAAACTTAATTTTCATATAAGACCATAAATATAAAGATATGTTGCACAGTTTTCCCACAACTTGCAACGAACGTTGCTATATACTATTGTGAAAATTTGCACATTGCCCATTCATTGAAAAAAGGTCAACTTTGAGAGGCTGTACCGCCCACAATTTTTACCTGATTTCAAAATCCTTTCGGATTCTTTATCTTTGAGGAATTCTTAATCAAATTACGAACGCTGACCTAAAAAATGGAAAAAAAGGTGGGGCAGAGGCCCCACTGTGCGTCGTTTCATTTCAGCGATTATCTCGAGAGAATTTCTGATGCATCATATAAATGCCAAAGATGCCGCCTATAATCCGTCAAACAACTCCGAACGACCGTTGTACTAACTTTTCATGACGGGTTATTTTATCGAAATGATCGCAACTTACAGAACCTGTATGGAAGAGGCCTGACACATGAATCCCATATTTCGTATGTTAACCTGTATGTTACGAGTATAAAAAGACACAAGGGCTGATAAGATATTTGATTCTGCTTCAAAAAGTTCTTGATAAGACATTGTGAGTATTCATATGTGCCCATAATCAATAGGGTTTCTAGACACGGTACCCAAAGTTTCAAGAAACCAAAAACATTTTGACAATCAATATACACATTCTTTATCACCGACAACAAATGAGTTGTTATGTGACAAGCCCGTCTATATGTTCGATTGTTTTACGAGTTTGAATGGAAGCGAATGAATATCATCTGAGCTCGTCATCCTAATCAGGTATATATGTAAATATATATACTTGAGGGGGTTTTCCACGCCTGATATGTTTTACACAATTCTGAACATAATTATAACAGCACCTTTAACTAAAACAGTAAATTCAGGAATGAAATGTTAAAATCCAAGATCAAACTAAATGTCAACAATTACTAAGAAGGAAATTTTCAGCAAATTCTATTTATACCCTGTACAGGGATACATTAACTTTGTGAAAAACCAGTCGAAAAGGTTACAGTCGACCGCATTCGACAGTATAATACCCTGTACAGGCTTCTATATTAAGAGTATTTTGATAATAGATACTTTGATTAAAATAAAAGTAAGAACATAACAGGTGTTTAAAGAAAACCCCCTTGAAACTCTCATTTTACATATGAATTCTTTGCTTGCTTATAGCAGCTAACTTTCACATATTTATACATATTCAATCAAAAGCTGAGTGTTACGATACTTAATTTACTTATACTTGTGTCGCAGTAGTTCGCTATCTCGCTCGCACAAATATGCACACATGGTAAGCAGACGCATGTGTCACAGTCGTTCGCTGTCTCGCTCGCACACATGTGCTGCCTGCTGCTCCACGATTCCGTGGAAAAATAACTTTTATTGCTGATTATCTGTCTTATTTACAAACCGATCTTAATGAAACTTTCAGCGTACCTTCTAAATATCATTCTTAACGCACCTGTTAATTTAGAAGTGTCTACGTTGTGGCTATTATTCGTTTTTTTCAAATTGCGGGGGAAGGGGGAGGTATCCAAAATTTAAAATAAACTTGATCTGCGTATGGTATACAGGAACCTTGATGCCAAATTTGGTGTCTCTAGCTCTTATAGTTGCTGAGATCGACGCGTTCATACAGACGGACAGACAGACAGACGGACATGGCTCAATCAACTCGGCTGTTGATGCTGATCAAGAATATATATACTTTATAGGGTCGGAGATGTCTCCTTCTGCCTGTTACAAAAATTTTTTTTCACAAAGTTAATATATCCCTGTACAGGGTATAAAAATTTGTAACAGGCAGAAGGAGGCATCTCCGACCCTGTAAAGTATATATATTCTTGATCAGCATCAACAGCCGAGTCGATTGAGCCATGTCCGTCTGTCTGTCTGTCCGTCTGTCCGTCTGTATGAACGCGTCGATCTCAGCAACTATAAGAGCTAGAGAGGTTCCTGTATACCATACGCAGATCAAGTTTATTTTAAATTTTGGATACCTCCCCGCCTTCACCCGCAAATCGAAAAACACGAATAATAGCCACATTTTTCAACGTAGACACTTCTAACTTAACAGGTGCGTTAAGAATGATATGTAGAAGGAACGCTGAAAGTTTCATCAAGATCGGTTTGTAAATAAGACAGATAATCAGCAATAAAAGTTATTTTTCCACGGAATCGTAGAGCAGCAGGCAGCACATGTGTGCGAGCGAGACAGCGAACGACTGTGACACATGCGTCTGCTTACCATGTGTGCATATTTGTGCGAGCGAGATAGCGAACTACTGCGACACAAGTATAAGTAAATTAAGTGTCGTAACACTCAGCTTTTGATTGAATATGTATAAATATGTGAAAGTTAGCTGCTATAAGCATCCAAAGAATTCGTATGCAAAAAATGAGAGTTTCAAAAGGGTATTCTTTAAACACCTGTTATGTTCTTACTTTTATTTTAATCAAAGTACCTATTATCAACATAATTTTAATATAGAAGCCTGTACAGGGTATTATACTGTGGAATGTAGCCTTTTCGACTGGTTTCTTTTAGCTCTGCCACTGATCGATTGGTTAACTTCTCCGATTTTCTTGTTAATGTTCATGTTGCTTTTTTCGGTCCCTAAACCGCATTTCTCTTGGATCTCTGGACACGCTTGCTTGACACAAAGAATGCTCAAGGACGTAAGCAGCGATAATCTCAACTCAATTTTCAGTATGAAGCTGCTGGTCGGCGAGGAACTGCAAGGATCACTAGCAAAGCGCTCGAGTTTCAAGCCTTATTCTGCGGAAAAGGTGGTTTTAGTTTTTTGTGTAAGCTGAAACACAAAGTGCGGCCGATCAACTGTCAAGTGCTATTTTTAACTCTGATTAAAATTAGAGTGTAGATTTCTAAGAGGGTTCGGCCACTTCAGGAAGCGTGTCACGAGAATTGGTGTGGTGCGGCTTTTCTCATCTTTCCTTATGCTCATTGAAAATTGTCAAAAAAAAAAAGTATAATTGTTTTGAATGAATACTCTCGACTAGGCCGTTCTAGTTGTTGTGTGTATGCGCGTATCTTACTATGTTAATATATGTATAAACTATAAATGAACCTCGACGTAGGGTATTTAGTAGTTGTGTGCTCTAGAATAGAATTTTTTTACTAATTTTGTAGAGATCTCTTTACAATTTCGGCCGATTATTCCTATGAGTGTAATCAATAATGCATCAAAAAGAAAGGACTGAGCTGTAGTTCTGATCAAAAATATAAAAATATAAAATATAAAAATTTGTTTTAAATAATTTCAAGTGTCCTCTTGCACTCATAAGCAATAAAATACCCTTTGAAATGGTATATCAAGTCAGAAAGCTATAGTTATTTGAAGGAATATTTGATATCCGTTAGTAACGGCTATATAAATATATATGTATATATATTGTATCGGTATTGAAATTATGGCTGACATTTTGGCGCTTGCGTTGATTAAAGCATTAGATAAACCACAATTTGCGGAACTGATCTTCATGAAATTAAATGGGTCGAATAAAAAGACTGATAACAAATTTTCCATTTCCAACTAAGGTAGAATCTTAAGATCGATTTGTGTAGGTACAAGGGGTCATGGCAACAATCCAATATCTGTGGGGATAAGACGCGTCTAGATCGTTTTCGTTAATTTTGAAACGTACTTTTCTGCGTGGGGATTATAGAATCCTGTTTAGCAAATTTGAATGCTCAAGATGTTGTAAATATGTTGATACACTGACAGACAGAGGAACGGACGGACAGACATACAAATGTTCAGGAATATGTATACTTCATAATGTCAGAGATGCTTTTTTCTTCCTGTTACAGACATTGCAACGAATACTATGTACATTGTAAATTAGAAGTAACGAATTATTATTTAATACAAGTACTATCCATATAACCGGCAGCATTGTCGCTTATTGAGATTTTTGAATATTTGTAATACATTACGAGCAAAAATATATAATACGCAACAACAGTTTACTTATTAAAATATAAGATCATATGTCATATATAAATATGTAATGTTTTTATACGCTGTGCCCATTAAAATTAAAAATGGGCAAAAAAGGGTATAATAATTTTGTGCAAATGCATGTAACAGGCAGAAGGAGGCATCTCCGACCTTATAAAGTATATATATTCTTAATCAGTATCAATAGCCGAGTCGATTGAGCCACGTCCGTCTGTTTGTCCGTCCGTCCGTCTGTCCGCCCGTCCGTCTGTCTGTATGAACGCGTCGATCTCAGCAACTATAAGAGCTAGAGACACCAAATTCGGCATGAATGTTCCTGTATACCCTCTCCAGATCGAGTTTATGTTACATTTTCAATACCTTTCCCCCCTTCCTGGCAAAAACGAATTATGACCGTAATAAATATCATACAAAAGCAATCCTGTAAGTTTAATTAAGATCGGTCAATAAATAAGAGAGATAATTAGAAAGACATGCGCTTTGGCCTTTGCGGGCAGCAAAAGTGTGCGAGCGAGGCAGCGAACGGCTTCGTATATGAAGTGCCGTAACACTCATAACACCTGTTATGTTTTTACTTTTATTTTAATCAAAATACTTAATTTAGAAAAATTATCCGCTTGTTTTATTCTAGTTTAGCAACTCGGAAACGATAGTCTGACAACAACCTCAGACCTGCTATGCAATTAGCATTCTCGTTCTGACCTTTTGGTCGTGGTTGATTGATCAGCCGCTCTTCCTTCACTCTGTTACATATAATATACAACGACTATAATATACCGGCAATGCTAAGGATCAGAATGAACTTTTGTGACAAGTACCAGGTCTTAAATATGTCGATATGTTTAAGGTGGTGACAGATAGCGTTTAATTCTAGGAACATATTGAATTGTGGCATCAGAGACACTTGAGGTTGAGGACCGAAAATGTTGCACATGGTCAGATGCCTGAAGTAGGTAAATAATAAGAGTCCCGGCGCTATGAATCAAACAATTACTACAACAAAAGAAACTATTTTTAGTGTGCTCGAAAATAGTCCGAGAACCCAAACTAAACAAGGGGCTAAAGTGTATGTAACAATGCCTGTATCAAGCAGAAAAAGTAATCTTCGACCTTATATGGTATGATCGCAATTAGAGATCATCATTCTTGTTGAACATACTTGTTTTTCTTGTTTCCTTTTACAGGAAAATTAACTTGTGCAAAAGTGGCAGACCCTTTTAAGTATGTATATTCCTGATGAGTATTAACAACACAGTCGATTGGGGCACGGCATCCGATCTCTAATATGAAAACCTTTTGTGTTTTTTGAGAAATCTATTTATATCATATTATGACTACTATATCATATAGCTGTTAAAGAACACAACGATCGAATTAAAATGGTATATATTAACTTTGTGCAACGGTATGTAACAGGCAGAAAAAGGTGTGGCAAACCGCATAATGTATTAACGAAACCGTCTATCTCAGCTTTGTTTTAATTTTTTGAATCAAATTTATAAGTTTATTATAGCCTATGTTACACACTCCAACTTAACAGCTGAAAATATCCTGAAAGTATAAATTGTATTTATTGTACAAATTCGAAAGTATTTATGTACAAACTTGCAAACATATGTACATGTATATATACATGCATATATTTGCTTGCTTGTTATTTTAAATATTGGCGCGCAAGCTTCATGAAAATATCTGAGCTGTATTGCATGAACTGCCAGATTGTGAGTGGCTACCACTAAAAATCGAACAATTTGAGGAAACGAAATATAGCTTTTTAAGGAAATTAATTTTTGTATGTTTTATCAACAAACTGTATGCTCTTCGCCGAACTTACTTACTAAATTAATTGTGATATTTGTTGAATCGCTTTTAAGCAAAAACATTAAAACAAACTTGATCTATTAAGTTTGGTGCATCTCAATGTTATGGACTCTGCGATCCGACCATCAGATCGGGCAGACATATAGATGGACATGGCTGTATACATTTGGTTACTTCATAGTGCCCTTTGCCAATTATGCATATTTAAGTTTCAACAAGCCTAATAGACTCTTCGAGTTTTTTAAATACAGAGTCTAAATTCAGATAGATTTCAAACCGATGTCGATTTATGGCCTAAAAACCCTTTTATATTAAAAGAGCGCAGTTAGGATAACCGGTACACTATTATATATGAACTACATAGATATGTATTTTTCACTCTGAAGGTATAAAGAACTATAAAACATTTAGATCAGAAAACCAAAAGAGATACACCATCAATGGAAACCAACTTTAGTTGACGCTGGTTAGTTTAGTTTGCAAGACTGTCCAGGTATGCAGTAGCTTCGTAAGTTGAATTCCTTTGACATGTCATGTTCTCCAATGTCTCTAGTGCGTACGTACCATGCCGTACGTGCCAAGATGCTATTCCATGTACCTGGATACCATATGGATGCCAGGATAGCCTAGCTATCGATAGCTCATTCCTCGCATTGAGAAGCCATGCTATGCCTCGCCTTTGCCTTGAGGCGCCCAGCTACATGTGACTGATACACACTTATCGGGGTTTATGGCAATGCTCCATTGATAGACCCAGTTCTCGAGTTTTTATACCATGTGCCCATAAAAAATGGGCATAAACGGGTTTAATAATGTTCTGCAAATGTATATAACAGGCAAAAGGAGGCATCTCTGTCCCTCTGAAGTATATAGATTCTTAATCAGTATCGATAGCCGAGTCGATTGGGCCATGTCCGTCTGTCTGTACGTCCGTCCGTCCGTCTGTCTGTATGAACGCGTCGAGCCATAAGAGCCAGAGACACCAATTTTGTTTATGTTAGATTTTCTATGAATATGGCCGCAATTCTCATCGTAGACTCTTCCTACTTAGCTTAAATAATATCATATAGAAGCAGTCCTGAAAGTTTCATTAAGATCGATCTACAAATAAGAGAGATAATCAGAAAAGAAATGTTGCTTTGCACACAGCACATGTGTGCGAGCGAGACAGCTAACGACTACGAAACACACACATGTGTAAATGAAGTGTCGGAACACTCAGCTTTTGAATGAATATGTATACATATGTGACAGCTATCTGAAAATAAAAATAAGAGTTTCAAAAGAGTATGCTTTAAACACCTGGTATGCTCTTACTTCTATTATAATCAAAATACTTAATTTAGAAAACTACACCGGGTATTATACTGCCGCGCGCGCTCGACTGATCCGCTTGTTTTAAGTAGATCTGGAAGTGATCTGCCGCATTTGTCCCTGGACAAAACCGCAAATGTGGCTATAAGCAGGTAGTTGGGGTGGGACATCGGCATATTGTCGGTAGTTGGCATTTCATGCGTATACAGGCTGTACAGTGTTGGTCCCAATACGCTACCCTGAGGTACCAGCTCTGGTTATATCGTCTCGGCTATTGATACTGATTAAGAATATATATACTTTATAGGGTCGGAGATGCCTCCTTCTGCCTGTTACATACATTTGCACAAAATTATTATACCCTTTTTTGTCCATTTTTAATGGGCAGAGGGTATAAAAATTTTGTGAGTGAACCTTAATGGTTCACTTTTTAGCGTTCAATCAAATAGACTCAAGGTCTTAGACTTAATATAAATCACAGTTTTATTTAAAATATAGTATCAAATAAGATTTTATAATGCTTTCAAACTAATTAATAATTTATATGAAATGACTTCATAAATTCGGTCAGGGATGGAATCGTAGAGAGCTTTTAGATAGTCTAAGGACAATTCGGTCCAGGCGGTCAAAATGTAGGATTTTAAGGATTCAATATCCTCAAATTATCTGGCAGATAGATGCCCTTTACGCGTTAGCCATCGCCAAAGGCACCCTATCAAAGGCACCCTTATATTTTATGGCACCCCATACCATTATGTCCCCCTCACGACTATGCTGATGGGTCAAATTGTGTTTCCTTTTCTTACATCACGATAGAAGTAGTTGAATACATGTGGCTCATCCAAATTAAAGCCTTTTTCATCAGAAAAACTATTTGATGCAACTACCTATTTCAAGCCATGTGATTCCGAACAAAAAAACAGCGAGCTTGCTTACGAATATCGGTAAGCGGTGTTTATACCCTGTACAGGGATATATTAACTTTGTGAAAAAAATTTTTGTAACAGGCAGAAGGAGACATCTCCGACCCTATAAAGTATATATATTATGTTGATCATCATCAACAGCCGAGTCGATTGAGCCATGTCCGTCTGTCTGTCCGTCCGTCTGTCCGTCTGTATGAACGCGTCGATCTCAGCAACTATAAGAGCTAGAGACACCAAATTTGGCATCAAGGTTCCTGTATACCATACGCAGATCAAGTTTATTTTAAATTTTGGATACCTCCCCCCTTCCTCCGCAAATCGAAAAGAACTAATAATCGCCACATTTTTCAACGTAGACACTTCTAACTTAAGAGGTGCGTTAAGAATGATATATTGAAGGAATGCTGAAAGTTTCATCAAGATCGGTTTGTAAATAAGACAGATAATCGGCAATAAAAGTTATTTTTCCACGGAATCGTAGAGCAGCAGGCAGCTCATGTGTGCGAGCGAGACAGCGAACGACTGTGATACATGCGTCTGCTTACCATGTGTGCATATTTGTGCGAGCGAGATAGGGAACTACTGCGACACAGGCATAAGTAAATTAAGTGTCGTAACACTCAGCTTTTGATTGAATATGTATAAATATGTGAAGGTTAGCTGCTATAAGCAAGCAAAGAATTCATATGCAAAATGAGTTTCAAAGGGGTTTTCTTTAAACACCTGTTATGTTCTTACTATTATTTTAATCAAAGTATCTATTATCAAAATACTCTTAATATAGAAGCCTGTACAGGGTATTATACTGTCTAATGCGGTCGACTGTAGCCTTTTCGACTGGTTTCAGCATAGGTAAGGCAAAATAAATCAAGTGGATCAGTCGAGGGGCATGAGACAGTTTAGTACCCAGCATCAGTGTTTACAACTGAAAGAGGCTAAGGCTACAGTCGAACGCAGTCGACTGTGGGAGACTCTGTATTATAGTAAAAAGCTAAGAAACAAGGGGGCGTGGAAAAAATTTAAAACAAACTTGATCTTCGTGCACAGAATCTTAGTGTGGTCACCTAGTTTGGTAACGTCTACTTTTTTAAAGTATAGAGTCTAATAAAATTCAAAGTTAACTGCAATAAAAACTACGCATATTGTATAGATAGCAAAAGAAACCGACCGTGGCTCGAACTGACGATCTCTTGGTCACATGCTAACGCTCTACACCCTGTGCCAATGTTGAGCACCCTACAGCTTAATGTAGCTTACGCAATTTTGGGTGATAGTGTGACTATCAACCAATATCAATTGCTGGATATTACCTTCGATAACGTTTGAGAACACTTGTAGTGATTATAACGAATTTGTTTAATGCTTAACGATAAATTAATATGCATTAAGTTAGTACGTAAAACAAAAATAACATAACTATAAATATTTAAAAAAAAAAATAATCAAAAAATTCCAAGCTTACACATTTTTGACACTGTCAAGAAACTTTTTACACATTTGCTCAAATTCTGTTTTCTCATTTCTAAGAATAACAGAGCTTAACCGTTATCTATACTTTGTCGTGCCTCACTGCAGCGATATTTCTGCATATGATTCTTTGAATTTGGAAGTTAAATTTTGCGGAGAGCTTACCTCAAAATTGATTTAAATTAATATTTAAAATGATTGGTAAGAGATTAAGTTTTGAAGTAGTCCAATTGATTTTCTACAATCACCAGTTGGGCAAATCTGTTGCATAATTGGTTGATATGTTTTCAATATCAAGGAAAAACATTTCGAACGTTCTAAGTCGCGCTAATAACGAAGGCAGGCTTGAAGTAAAGGGTGGAAGCGGCTGTAAAAGAAAAATTAATGAGCGCGCAGACCGCCTAATCATGTTGGTCATACTCCGCAAATATCGGTAAGAACTCTTGACAAGGAGCTTTTGTAATGAAACCAAAATTATGATGTATTATAACGATGGTCCAACTGTGTATGGCGCAAGGCATTAATAGCTCCGGAAAACCGTTACATCATTCGAACTGTTAAATTTGAAAAACTTTCGGATATGGTTTGGGGGTGCATCTCTAGCCGAGGAGTCGGAGACCTGGCATTTATAGAGAACACAATGAGTGCGGCGCAGTATCTTCAAATTTTGAAGACAAATTTGAAGAATAGTCCGAGAAATTTGGCTTTCTTAACAACAATAAGCCAAATTTCAAATTTTATCAAGACAATGACCCAAAGCATAAGGAGCTTAATGTGAGGACGTGGCTTCTGTATAGCTGCGGAAAGGTCATTAATGTACATAGATAATGAACAAGATTTTGCCAATACTATTCTCAACCACATCTTAGGTCAATTGCCTCTCAGCTTACAGTAGTAGATATCAGCATTTATCTGCTGAGGAGAGTACAAAGTGTACAATGAATTTAAAATTTGGATTTAAACGTTTAAGAGTAGTCATCCTAAGTGTCAATTTTGTAGCTCCTAAATCGCGACAGGCAGCACTACATCCGGCGCATGTAAACCATTTTTCGAGTGAAGAAGATTAGGTGATCCTTGCAAGAGTTCACAACGATAGAGCACTTTTAGATTCAATACAGCTGTCTCAAGCATTGAAGATTTTCAGAAAGAGTAAGTGTTTGACTATTACGTACGCTCGGAAAGTTTACTAATGACGACCAGTTCAGCAGAAAGCCAGTTCATGACCTCCTAATAAATCAATGAAAAAATACAGCAATCTTGGAACTGCTACTTCTGGTACTAGGATAAGATGCTGTGATAAACCTCAATTGAAGAAAAAGCTACTGGGTTGGGTAACATCAGGACGGAGTAAGTAGTTACACATCTGAAACACTGTATTCTGCGCAATCATGCACCCTAGTGAATAATGTAGACTACAAGCCCTTTAGAAGCGGTTCTGGCAAAGTATTATCTCGGGCACATGTCTGTCTGCGGTTGATGCAAGAGTCTTAAAGCACAACATTGACAGACTCGCTTAACCATCTTTTCACGGTGGGACTTTCTATTCTGAGGAACCTAATTTTATGGTTTGTACAGTGCAATGTCCCCATGGCTTATATTAAAAGAGATGTATTGCTTTTCCGCTAATTGTTTGGCATTAAAATCCATGAGATGAACTTCGTACTTATTGTCTGAGCACGATGACATATGCGTCCGCATTGGTTTTAGGCAACCGATAGATCGAGATTCGAGTAAGTCTGCAATCCTTTGCAGCGGAGAAGGGCTTAGAGTAGTCCTTCATACGAGTACCTTGGAGTACCTCTTTGCTAAAGGCTGTGGGAAGCAGCAGAGACGTCCGCCGACCAGTTCCTGCTTCGCAAATCGGGAGCGATTCGCTTGTAGTGGGAGAGGATATAGATCATCTGGCTGACGAGGAGGTAATTCTCAACTCTCGGCTTCTGACCCCGCTAAGCGGATATCTAGGTCAGGTCGAAGCCACCTGCTCATCGGTCAGCCGATTCGTTATCTAACCGGACGTACCAGAGAGAGGAATTTCGTATTGTCTAAGATGACAGCTGATATTCACGCTCAGACAGCGCTTCTGTATATCGTGGTCAAAGGACTACGTCCACAGCCTTCAACATAGTGACAATTAAAAAGTCCAGCAGCATAACGTGATGATCGGGTCACGCCACCTCGGCGCTGGACAATAGAGAGGATCGTCGGCATCGCACCTGGGGCAGTTTTGTTGTGTATCTTTTATAATATAAGCCTAATGCAAGCGGAGGGTAAATAGGGTACACTTAAGTCAGCAGGCAACATTACCTTCAACCCAATTGTCGAACCAAATTAGATTTCAAATGGTTTAATTAAAGTCGTTGTTGTTCTTAATTCTTACAAATGTCTCAAAAGATTTTAAGTACATCAGGGAAATAAGTATATGTGCATGCACTTTTTCTTTAAGAAACAAGCGGATCAGTCGAGCGCGCGCGATAGTATAATACCCTGTGCAGTTTTCTAAATTAAGTATTTTTATTATAATAGAAGTAAGAACATATTTACAACACTTTATATAGTCTTGTGACGCAGTCGATCGCTGCCTCGCTCGCACACATGTGCTGCGTGCAAAGCAACATTTCTTTACTGATTATCTCTCTTAGTTATATACCGATCTTAATGAAACTTTCAGGGCAGTTTTTATATGATATTCTTTAGCCAAGTTAGAAGAGTCTACTCTGAGAAATGCGATCATAATTTGTTTTTTTTATTTGCCGGGGAGGGGGAATGGTATCTAACATAAACTTGATCTGGAGAGGGTATACAGGAACCTTCATGCCAAATTTGGTGTCTCTAGCTCTTATAGTTGCTGATATCGACGCTTTCATACAGACGGACGGACGGACAGACGGACATGGCTCAATTTATGTAACAGGCAGAAAGAAGCATCTCCGACCCTATAAAGTATATATATTCTTGATCAGCATCAACAGCCGAGACGATATAACCATGTCCGTCTGTCCGTATGAACACCTAGATCTCAGAGACTATAAGAGCTAGAGTTTCCAAATTTGGTGACAACACTCTTATAGTGTGCAGCCAGATCAAGTTTGTTTTAGATTTTTGCCACGCCTCCTTCCGCCGCTGCAAATCGAGCTACAGACTTGGCACTACAGACAATACGAGCTACAGACCTGGCACACTTGGCAGATTTGGTACACCTCGAGTGGACTATAAACAAAGGAGATTTTAAGGAATGAATGACCTCCAAGTTCATGAGGGCTGGGCAGCATTAGAGCAACAACAACAACAAGACACGCTACGAGTACGCGGGTTCAAATCTCGCTACTGACAATTAAAATTTATTTTATTTAATTTAAATATATAATAAAAACTGCCTCATTTGTCAGAAAGTAGCAAAATCTTTAAGAAACAGAAATAACAATTAGAAATTCGACTTTATATGTCAAATGCTACAATTCGTGCTGCATAAGTATTGAGATTGCTGACCGTGAACATAATGAAGCAGTAGCTCAACTTAAAGACGTGGGATTTGCACGCGAGTGGTCTGGGGTTCAAAACTACACTGACCGCGCATATAAATGATGCAGGGTACTAAACTGGCGGTCTCGACTGATCCGCTTGTTTTTTTTTTTTTGTGAATGAAACTTTAAATGTCACCTTTCCAACATTGGAGATAAACGACTCCAAGGACATCTATTGACAAAATACAAAAAAGACTTTTTCGATTACCTAATATTAAAAAGTTTGTTAATAGTAGAATATGTAGATGGAAGCTTCTTCCAGGTTCACCTGTATTCTTAGGTGTGCAAAAAAAACATTGCCACGTATTGTTAAAAAACCCTTTTTGTCAATTGAAACCATGCTTTGGAAGTGATGACTAAGACGAGTTGTAAATTGTACAATTTGCCAATTGTCGCAATAGTTGAATACTCGTTGCAATGTATGTAAACCAGCGACAAGGATGCAGGGCAGACCCATCAAAATCTATCTATCAATCATGTCCGTCTGTATGAAAGCAAACAACCAAATATGAGAATCAACATCTGAACCAAATGCAGATCAAGTTTGTTTTTTGTGACGAACTTGAAACTAGGTGACTGGAGAACACTAAGATTATCTATCATTAAGCTTCCCTGAATATCAGGATATTTTTTAAATAAATGGAAGATGCCTGCATAGATTTTATTGCCGCATGGTATTTATTGAAGATGTCCATAAGCTCGTAAGTTGTTTTTAGGCTTAGGCTTAGAGCTGCCTTCCATATCGCGAAAACTTCCGCTTGAAATATGCTACAGTAGTTACCGAATTTCTGGCCACAACTCCACAAGTTATTTTGGAGCTATCTTTGAAACGTGTTGACATGTTGGTTCAGTCCTGAGCACGAGTCGCCTGATTCCACTAGTATTAGTGTTTTCTTGAAGTCATTTCGAAGGGTCGTGTAAAGTGCGTTACTGTGCATCTCCCTTCTAACTAAACTAAGTCCAATACTTTAATGTGGTATGTCTCTTGTTGCGCAGAGACGTTCCCAGATACCTAAATTGATGAGACACAGTAGTTTAATCCGGTGGAAATAATTATTAATAATCAATATTAAATTTGGATTTCCAAGCCATTCATTAACAATTTTGGCTGTGTGCTTCGGATCGCCATCTTGTTGAAAACTTAAGTCTTTTTGGGGATAAGCCTATTTGTCGAGAAAATTGGGAAGTTGGGTCTTCAGAATATGAAGCAAACCTTCTTTCGGCATAATTAATGAATTAATTTAAGTGGGTCACCATGCCGCCATTTCCACCACCATGTTTTACAGTTTCCTTTACATGGTGTCTTTGGAGCTTATCTCCGGATCTACGCCGGCAATATTGCTTTCCATCTGACTGGAAACGGTTAAACTTAGATTCGTCTCACCAAATAATTATTTTTTACTTTGCTTTTACCGTTTGGTTGTTGGGTGATAGTCAGTGATTCTGAACATATACTCACTTTTGCTCCCCACTGTATATACATATATATGTATATAAATACTGAACTTAACTTAACATTTCAACACGATCGTAAAAATAAACTCGACAAAAAACACAGAAAGAAGAGGAGAACACTGCCTGCATTTTCATGTGATTATACAGTGTTATACATTCTCGATAATCCTGACAATTACAAACAAGTCAGTGTCCGTAATTGCCAAGTTAAAAAAATTCATTTATTTATTTACCAACGGATGCATGCGCTCGCTGTTGCTCAGTCTGTCTCATTCACACACATGTATTGGCCGCAATGACTACCTTTTTTATTTGTGGACCGATCTTTAGGAAATTTTCAGAATTTGTATACCATGTACAGGGCCTTATTAACTTTGTGCAAAAAAATGTCCGTCTTTCTGTATGTATGAACGCGTCGATCTCAGCAACTATAAGAGCTAAAGACATCAAATTTATCATAAAGGTTCCTGAATACCGTCCGCAGATCAAGTTTATTTCAAATATATACCTCCCCGCCAAATCGATCAAAACGATATAGCCTGTATTTCTGAACAAACGCATTTCTAACTTAACAGGTGCTTAAAGAATACTGTTCTGGAACACATGTGAAAGTTTCGTAAAGATCGGTCCAGGAAAAAGGAAGACATTCAGAAAAGAAAGTAGAAAGAAAAGACTAGAACATTTTGCAATGAATCACATTGCTGTGCCGACATGTGCGTGAGACACAAAAATATGTATGTGTGGATGCAAATGTGCATCGATATGTACACACATACATACATGCATATGGCATAAGCATATGGAAATTAGAATTCATTGCACGTTCATAGCTGCCAGCTTTTGCAAGTGTACACATTCTCACCAAAAAACTGAGTGTTTTGTCACTTCAAATGTCATACTAACCGACAATTATGTTGCAAGCTTTAACATAATGTATGCAGAGTTATATGATAATTGTAATATTAGAAGTTTTTCCTTCAAGATTTATGATATTTAAGCATTTAAATAAATGAAACCAGTCGGAAAGGCTACAGTCGACCGCAACCGACAGTATAATACCCTGTACAGGTTTCTATAATAAAAGGATTTTGTTAATAAATTTATTGATTATAATAGAATCAAGCACATAACAGGTGTTTAAAGAATACTCTTTCGTTGCATGCTTATAGCACCAAGCTTTTGTATATACACTCGATCAAAAGCTGAGTGCTACGTTTTTATTTCCATTTACGTCTACACGTATCGCAATCGCTCGCACACATGGGATGCCCGTAATGCGCAACGATTCAATGGAAAAATTACTTATATTTATTTTCTGATTATCTTTCTTATTTATAAATCGATATTGATGAATCGTTCAGCATTCCCTTTATATAATATTCTTTATGCACTTGTTAAGCTAGAAGTTTCTACGTTGAGTAATGTGGCCATAATTAGTTTTTTTTTTGTGATTTGCGGGAGAAGGGGGAGAGGTATCCAACATTTTAACTTGATCTGCGTGTCTCTAGCTCTTATATTTGCTGAGATCGACGTGTTCATACAGACGGACAGACAGACGGACATTTTTCGCACAAAGTTAATATTGCCCTAAAACACAATCAAATCACAATTTAAATCTTCGAGCTATCCGATAGCCAGGAAACCTAAAAACCAATTAACAGTCACAAAAACGGTAATCAACTGACGTATATTTCTTCGGGGATGACAGATCACTTCAACATCTTGTGTGGATGCTCTCACTCGATAGGGCACTACCACCCGTCTGCCCGCAGAGAGGAGACAAATTACAATGGCGAGGAAGAAGAGTATTCGGTATGTCACCTCGTTGGCTACTGCCGAGACTTCTATAAGAAATAAAAACTCCACAAAAAAACGCATTTGAATATTTTTTGTTTTTATTTCAATTTTCTGCGCGCATTTTTATTTTACTTTCTTTCTCATTTATTTTAAGACAATTAACAATTTACAATGTTATGGTTTACAATTATGAATATATACTAAATATTGGATAATAAAGATATATGTACATACATGCAAACAAAAAGGTCTTACACTATAAAAAAAATTTGTTTAAATATATATTAATATTATAATATATATATTATAATATCATTATTGTTTTTAATTATTTTTTTTCTTTTTGATTTATTCAACAACAAAAAATTAAATCACTAGCAAAACATAAAATCGGTTTGAGTTTTGCGGTCTGATACACATACGAGCACGTATAGATGTAGTGTTGTACGCAAGATTATGGCGGTTTCAACTGAATTTTCTATATACGAAAAAAAAAAAATAAGCTTACACAATTTTTGTGCTAGCAATATGGTGTGAATCCTTACTTATGCCTAGGCCGTAGCATGTGGATGATAAGCGGTGGTCCACGCATTGTGATGGTGATGATGGGTATGGGCAGCATGATGATGATGTGCATAGCCATATCCGGAACTGTTTGCCAACTCTGTCGGATAGCTGCCGCCATACTCAGACTTCAATGGGCCAATGAGGCTGGAGTATCCACCATTTGAATTAATGCAGCTGCTGGTGTTGTTGCTGTCGCTGACTAAACTTGCCAATCCCGACATGGTCAAGCCGTACTCCGTTGCCAGCTGTGACTCAGACTGCATGGCGAGTTCTGGATAATGTTGCGTGTGGCTACTGCTGCTGTTACTTTTTGAAATCGCCATCGATCTCACCGATATGGGTCTGCCACTTGTTGAGGTAGTTTGATTCTGATCCGAGTCCAGATTATTATTGTTGTTGTTGGTGGTGGTGCTGCTGATATTATTCCAGTGGTCATTTCTGCTCCTATTGCCGTATAGAGCCTGGAACAGTGGTGCCGGTGGTGATGTGAGATCTGTTGTGACCGTCGCCGAGGCTGCTGCAGATTGCTGATAAAGATTTATGTAAGGCGCATATCCCAAACTACTTGGAACTTCTGGCGGTTCTTGTTTCAACTGTTCACCGCTAACGGGTATTGACATGGTCGTTGTCATTATTTTGCTCTTAATTGTTTTCTTTTCCTGCTTAATGGGTGCGGACTGGTCCTTGGCATCGAAAACCTGTGATTTTTTGGTCTTTTTTTCCTTGAAGTGGGTCTTCTTGTGCTTGCTTAGATGATCGCTACGGGAAAACTTCTTGGAGCAGATGGAACATGCGTATGGTCGATAATTGGTGTGTGTTCGTCCATGGCGCTGAAGCTCATCGGAACGTGAAAAACGCTTGCCACAGGTAAGGCAGAGGAAAGGACGCTCGCCAGTGTGCCAACGCAAATGAGTCTTCAGGTGGGACGCTTTGCCGTAAAGGCGCTCACAGCCTGGTATGTGACAGATGTGCTGCTTACGCCCACGCTCATCCGGTCCGACGATGGGTGGTAACCCGCTCATTTCGTTGGTACAGTTTGGACATGTGCAACGTACGGAGCGACGTTGCAGCTGTGTCTGAAAAGCGATGTCATCAAAATTGAAACTTGGATAACTTTGTGATGACCACGGCTGATACAAGCGCTCCTGGTGTGAGAACCATGCGGCCGATGCCGACGTTGCCACGTTACCGTAGTAATCAGTGGCGTATTGCGCATACGGAAATTGAGTTCTGCAATCGAAACGGAAACAACGGAGGAGGCAATTTAGTGCGTTTTAACCTCTGCAGAAAGAAATCGGGAGTTCGGCATTGGAAATATATAGAGAATGTATACGGGGGAAGAAAGCGGGAGGGAAATGTACCTACCTTGTTGGCAGCGATGTGTAGGCCGTAGCCGTATTCCAACTATAGGCGGCACTGGGCACCGCTGCGGCTCCCAAGTCAGCCGCAGCTGCTGCCGCTGTCTCTGCCGCCGATGATGAAGACACCGGGGAAGTGCCACCTACGGCCACCGGATTTGCAGATTTGGAGGCAAAAGATTGCGCTGGAGATGGGAAAATGCTGGGTGAAACCGATGCCGAGGAAGCGGCTGATTGCGATATGCTGGAGTTGGGCGATGCACTGCCAGTGGACGATGCCTGCGGCGGATATTGCATTTCCATTTTCATTAGCGGCACCACTTGGTGTGATGTTGATGCAGTTGTTTGTTTGGCGTAAAGTGTTAACAGAGAGGAAGCATTGGAGTTGCAGCTGGAGGTGGATGCGTTAATGAAACCATGCGTTGGTTGTTGTTGATTATGCAATTGCGGCTGTTGCTGCTGCTCATGTTGCTGCAGAACTGATGTTGGCTGAGCCAATGTGAAGTGATTCAAATAATTGCTGGCGGCGTCAATCATATTGGTTATTTAAATGCCTGCTTTTAGTATCTTTGTTGTTGTCGGTCACTTTGTTTATGATGCTGTTTGTGATTTTGTTGAAATTATGGCACACTTCTCACTTACATTATTTTATATGTAACTTATCATACAATTATAGCCTTACTACGACGCCGGCCATTCAATTCAAATTTGTTGCTGTATTCTTATTATTTTTGATTATTACACAGTGCGCTGTCACCGACTTAGTCACTCTGTCAATATTTTTTGCACAAAGGAAACTAGATTTACGCAAAGAAAATTCGAATTCCGTTTCATTAAATTTTATATACACTTGGTTTTACTGTGATTCGCTGCTTCCGTTTGCGTACGTTTTCTCTTGGTGGATAGAAGAGCGCACGAGCGTTTCTTGGTTGATGGTCGGTTCGGTATTCTTAGTCTCAGTCACTGCGCTTGAGATACAACCACCGGTAATTATCGTTGTCGACTGAATTCCAAAACGCAGCGAGAGAGTCTAACAACTTACAAAACGAATCATTGATGACGACAGCAGTCAGCGACTGCGACGCATGCCGTGAAACGAGCTGTTCTCTTCTATCGCACGCAGTGTGTGCCATTTTTTGTTGGTGGTTGTTGCCTCCGTTTGCCCGCTTGGTCCATACCGCAACGATCACTCTTCGTCTCGCTTGCACCCATTCTCGCACACACTTCGGTAGTTGGTGTGGTTGCACTGTTATGTTGTTGTTGTTTATACAGCCCACAGGCGTTTCGTTTTAATTTCTATGTGTGGGTTTCTGTGTCAAAGCAATTGGGTAAGCATTATTCAAATGTATGTGAGTGTTTGCGGTTGTGTGTATGTGTGTGTGTGTGTGTATGTATTTGAACGCGTATGTGACTGTGTGTAGAAGCCGCTCATATTACTCCATTCTGGTTACTAGTTAAGATGCAATGACACCGTTTCTATGTAAGCAGAACATATTTCTTTATATATGTACATTTAGGTATGTACTTCTCTTGTAGCGCTTATTCTCGATCACCATCCACAAAAACAATCCAATATTTATTTTTCACATTTTAATTTCTAGGCTAAAAACTTTGAAACTTACGAATTGTTTTAAAAGTACACTTGATTAGTTGGAAGTACATAGACAAATTAGTTATTAAATCCTTTTTACAGGAGATTTGATTCCAAAATTTAAGTATAACAATATTGAGAATATTGTTTATGACAGGATATGTATTGATAAAACATAAGTACCTATATTGCTTCGATGGTTATTTCATTATTATTATTTGAATTAATTTTTGATTCAGGGTACGACATCGAAAAAAAAATTAAATATAATAAGTGCGTAAAGCTCAGTGTAAGTGTTTAAGCAACAAATTTGCAGCGCGGTACGCATAATTCAAATATCAATTCAATATCAATAAAAACTAATAAATTTATGGGCGTTGTCCAATGGAATCACTATATTTAAAGAGGCGTTACCAGACACCACCGCAGTACAAGTAAAGAGAGCGTACAACAACCGCAGCGAAGTCGTGGTTGAGCTCCTTGAGGTCGCTCTTTCGCTGCTTTAGCAATGCTTCTTCACATGCGCGTATATGTATGTGGCACTACGGTTTATTGTTACAACCCAATAGAACTGGGCAACTGGCAATACAGCACCCAAAAGATTGGTTTATAATAACTTTTAATTATCTTCCAGCAAATCAAAAGAAAGAGCCTGAACTATTACATATTAACAGGTGGTTAGAGAATAATAGTGTGAAATTACCTTGTAAGTTTAATAAAGATCGGTTCGGAAATAAAAAACTTGAGCAAAAAACAAATTTCTAATGAATCCCATGCGCTTGGCCTCCACATGTTTGTGAGAGAGCAATATCCATTTACCCTTGTTGTTGTCTTATAAAATTAAATACGCCAAAAATTCAATAAAAATGTAAATGCAGTATCTTAAATTTATTTATTTTTATTTTTACAGCTTTATAAACTATGGATTTTAAAACTTATTTATATTTGAGAAAAATTGGATGCAAATTTGCACTTTAATACCTTATACTCTGATTATACAATTGTAACAAAACAAACACAAAAATCCCAAGAAATTATTTATGCCTTAAAGATCCAAATTAATAGTTCCAAAGCCGAATAACTCATAAGGAATTTTTATACCCTGTGCCCATTAAAAATGGGCAAAAAAGGGTATAATAATTTTGTGCAAATGTATGTAACAGGCAGAAGGAGGCATCTCCGACCCTATAAAGTATATATATTCTTAATCAGTATCAATAGCCGAGTCGATTGAGCCATGTCCGTCTGTCTGTCCGTCTGTCTGTATGAACACGTCGATCTCAGCAACTATAAGAGCTAGAGACACCAAATTTGGCATGAAGGTTCCTGTATACCCTCTCCAGATCGAGTTTATGTTAGATTTTCGATCATTTTCCCCCCCACCCCCCGCAATTAAAAAAAAACCAATTATGGCCACATTTCTCAACGTAGACTCTTCTAACTTAACACGTGCGTTAAGAATGTTATATAGAAGGAACGCTGAAAGTTTCATCAAGATCGGTTTATAAATAAGACAGAAAATCAGCAAAGAATTTAAAGTTATTTTTTTCCATTGAATCGTTGAGTAGCAGGCAGCACATGTGTGCGAGCGAGATAGCGAACGACTGTGATACATGCGTCTGCTTACCATGTGTGCATATGTGTGCGAGCGTGATAGAGAACTAATGCGACACAAGCATAAGTAAATTAAGTGTCGAAACACTCAGCTTTTGATTCTATACAAATGTGAAAGCTTGCTGATATAAGCAAGCACAGAAATCAAAAGAGTATTCTTCAATAAACACCTGCTACGTTCTTATTTCTATTATAATCAAAATACTTAATTTATAAAACTGCACAGGGTTTTATACTGTCGCGCGCGCTCGACTGATCCGCTTGTTAATATAAAGAGTATGCTCTCAAACGAAGACAAACTGAAAACAAGTAAGGACAATAAATTATATACTCACTCATAAAACTGACAAGCATACAAATACAATATAGACTTCATTTCGACAAAAAAAGAAGTAATATCATTTGCTTATTTATATAATAAGACTAAATTGGCCTTGCTGCTATTCTCATATGCTCAGACGCTCTCTAGAAAGCAGTCTGATCCCTCAACGATTCTGGATTGAGAGTCGAGTCGATTTAGCCCTGTCTTTCTATCTGTTAGTATAAACTGGTCGAGATCAACAGATCAAGTAAACTTGGAAAGGAGGCGTCGACGTAATCCGAGATACCTAAACACGTTATGGTACGTTGCATTACACCTACTCTTGACTACAGTGTTCTTACTTGTTTTCTATTATCTTTTGCTTGTGATTTTTCTACGATTAGTCAGCCAAGCCCACCAGCTAAGCTTCTGGATAGTAAACTTGGAATTTTTTTGCAAAATTAAATGTTAATCTCGAATATCGGCCTCGGCAAGGATTATCCGCTTACCTAGTAAGTAGTAAGAAGTAAACAGAAAGTACCATTTCCAGCTACACGCCTTAGCCACATTTTGCATCCAACTGAGCAGATTAAGTGAACACGTCATGATTTTTCGGTGGTCTCAGATTAAACCGCACCCATCTAGGTATGACTAGTAACTAAACTGGACCTGCAATTGGTAGTAGCTGGGGGGCTATAAATGCATAATCCACACTTTATGATCGCTTAGCAGGAAAAGTCAAAGGATCGTTTGTGGTAATCCACAAGCAAGGTCAGGCTTCAGTCGTCACCCCTTTTGGATGAGTGTCAGCAAACAGCAAAAAAGAATCAGGTAGCCCACGTCAGTATCCTGGCACATAGTCAGCTTCAAATGAAATTTCATTATGTGTGGTACATGTTCGCTGGTTAATCTGTTTGAGGCTCTAACCCGTTACCGTTCCCATTACAATCTGTGATAGATATGCTTTATGTTAATTGGATTTATGGAATTTTCGTATTTAAATCCTTTTACTGTCTGCAAATATTTTGTCCGTTCCGATGTAGGTTTTCCAAGATTAGAGAACAAATCTGGGGATTTTTTCAAATATTGCCTTTGAGCCTTAAGGTCAGAAAAACATACATTACAACTTCAATACCAAAATACTGTATTATTTCAGCAGAGTTTTAGAGACAGACAGAAGGAAGCATTGCAAATCCAATTAAGTACACATATTCTGTATCAGGATAAAGAATTCAAGCGATATAAATATATCTGTTTTCTTGTCCGTTTTTATGAACATATACATAGATCCAGAGACTAAAGCAGCTAAAGTCATGTTGGACTACATCATTGACATTATTTATTATACCCCGTGCCCATTAAAAATGGGCAAAAAAGGGTATAATAATTTTGTGCAAATGTATGTAACAGGCAGAAGGAGGCATCTCCGACCCTATAAAGTATATATATTCTTAATCAGTATCAATAGCCGATTGAGCCATGTCCGTCTGTCTGTCCGTCCGTCCGTCTGTCCGTTCGTCCGTCTGTCTGTATGAACGCGTCGATCTCAGCAACTATAAGAGCTAGAGACACCAAATTCGGCATGAAGGTTCCTGTATACCCTCTCCAGATCGAGTTTATGTTAGATTTTCGATACCATTCTCCCCTCCCTGGCAAAACGAAAAAAAAAAAACCAATTATGACCGCATTTCTCAGAGTAGACTCTTCTAACTTGGCATGTGCTTTAAGAATATCATATTAAAACAGTCCTGAAAGTTTCATTAAGATCGGTCTATAACTAAGAAAGGTAATCAGAAAAGAAATGTTGCTTTGAACGCAGCACATGTGTGCGAGCGAGACAGCGAACGCCTGTGACACAAGACTATATAAAGTGTCGTTAGTATATTCTTACTTCTATTATAATCAAAATACTTAATTTAGAAAACTGCACAGGGTATTATACTGTCGCACGCGCTCGACTGATCCGCTTGTTAAAGTTAAAGAAAAGTATGCACTCTTAGCCCATAAATAAAACTATTGCAAATCATTTATTCTTTCCTGGAGCCTGAGTCAGACGGTCAGTTTGAAACATTCTAGCACCTGTAGCCCACTAAAAATTGGAATACTATACTATACTATACTACTACATATAATACTATATTAGAGAAAGTGATTCGGTAAGCATATGAATATGTGTGGTAGAATCTAGAAAACATACAAAGAACCCATTGATCCTGAGATTGGATTGGACTCGGATTCGGAACATGCACTATTTGCACTAAACACGTCAAAAACATTAATTTACAATCATGCTTCAGAACAGTACTGAAAAAAGAGGATTTTTAAACATTTTGGGAAATCATTTGACGAAAATCTAAAATCACATGCGTACTTGTGCATGTGTTTCAGGACGAGCTAGGTAGAATCCATACAGCACTAGAGGAATAGAGGGGGAAAAAAGAACAAAACAAAAGATTAAAATGTGCCGCCTATATTAGTGGGGTGACAAAATGATAATCAGTTAGGTACCCCGCGGGGGGCTTGTTCCTCAGATCTTGTACCGCACGCCCTACTGTGCTGTTGCGGAGTTTACTTCGCCTCAAAATGGTTTTCCATTTGTTAAGTAAAAAGTGAGCAAACGAAAACCGCTGATCAAGTCAAACAAAGCCACAAAGCAAAACACATACTCAGAAAAGATCATAAAAAATGGGAAATTATATTATATATTATTATATTTGATAACTTGACGACCTAATGGCCTAATGACATTAGGACAATTTATAAATTTGAACACATACATACTTATTCGTTATATCTCGTTCGCACGCATGTGCTATTCGCAAAGAGCAAATCGCCAGCGATTCAAGGCAAATTTTCTTACGCTGCCCATTAAAAATAGACAAAAAAGGGTATAATAACTTTGTGCAAATGTATGTAACAGGCAGAAGGAGGCGTGGCAATAGCCAAGTCGATTGAGGTATATTCGTCTGTATGAACGCGTCGATCTCTGCAACTATAAGAGCTAGAGATACAAAATTTAGCATCAAGGTTCCTGTATACCATACGCAGATCAAGTTTATTTTAAAACTGGGATACCTCCCCCCTTCCACCGCAAAACAAATAATAGCCACATTTTTCAACATAGACACTTCTAACTTAACAGGTGCGTTAAGAATGATAAGTAGAAGGAAGTGAGTAACACTCAGCTTTTGATTGAATATGTATAAATATGTAAAAGTTAGCTGCTATAAGCAAGCAAAGAATTCATATGCAAAATGAGAGTTTCAAAGGGGTTTTCTTTAAACACCTGTTATGTTCTTACTTTTATTTTAATCAAAGTATCTATTATCAAAATACTCTTAATATAGAAGCCTGTACAGGGTAATATACTGTCGAATGCGGTCGACTGTAGCCTTTTCGACTGGTTTTTTATATATTTTTTCTCATTTTCTGAATAAATTTTTAGACTGAACTTAGGCAGAAGGAGTCATCTCCGACCATATAAAGTATATATATTCTTGATCAGCATCAATAGCCGAGTCGATTTAGCCATGCCCGTCTGTCCGTCCGTATGAACACCTAGATCTCAGAGACTATAATTTGGTGACAACACTCTTATAGTGTGCAGGCAGATCAAGTTTGTTTTAGATTTTTGTCACGCCCCCGCAAATCGAAAAAACGTATTATAAGAACTACAGACTTGGCACTCATGGCAGATTTGGCACACATCGAATGTGCCCGTGTGCGGACGTTTTCCGAAAATTTCATCCCGAGCGGACCATAAACAAAGGAGATTTTAAGAAAAGAATAACCATCAAGTTCATGAGGGCTGAGCAGCATTAGAGCAACAACAACAACAAGACACGCTACGAGTTCGTAGGTTCAAAACTCGCTGCTGACATTTACAAAATTGAGTTATATTTATCAATTATTAATTAATTATTGCTATTTTATTTAAATATATATTATAAATTCTGCCTCATTTGTCAGAAAGTAGCAAAATCATTAGAAATAGAAATAAAATGTAGTTAGAAATTCGAATTAATGTACATATATGTCAAATGATATAATTCGTGCTGCATAAGTATAGAGATTGCCGTCTTCGAACTACATAAAGCAGTAGCTTAAATTGGAGGACATAGGAATTGCGCGCGAGAGGTCTGGGGCTCGAAGCTTAGTCAGTCAGTCAGTCCGATAAGAATTTTTTTTTTTGCAAATGCAGGCAATCTTTAATGTTCTTACAATTTAATAAAACCAATACAAAAGCACTAGTATTGTTCACTACTGATTGCTTTGCATTACAAAATACTTTCTATGTGTCCGCATAGTACATAGCAATGCAAAAAAAATGTAACGGTAGTTCGCTTCGTGCACTGCTGCTCTCTTCCAAGAACGAACGATAATGAGGGAGAATTTTTTGAGCAAAAGAAACTTTCAAGGCGGCAATGAAAGGGAAATACGAATTCAGTTATTTTGATTTTGTCGGCCTGCGGGTCGATTTGGCGGTGGCACAGGGCGTAGAGCATTAGACTGTGAATCAAGGGATCGCGAGTTCGAGGCTCGGAAGATTCGTTTTGCTATCTGTACAATATTTTAAATGCATAGATTTTGTTATTCACGATTAGTACAGAGTCTCCCACTGTCGTCTGTAGTCTTACTCTCCTTCAGTTGTAAATGCTGATGCAAGGTACTATACTGTCGCATGCGCCTCGACTGATCCGCTTGTTTTATATATGTACTGAACTTTGTGAAACTTTTGAGATAATTTCACAATGCTATATTTCAATCTCCTATTAAGTTAAATGTCTACACTTAAAAATGTAGTTTATAATAGTTTATAAAAATTATTGTATTTTTTTTTTGGAATTGCGGTGGAAGGGGAAAAGGTATAATATATATCATAAAAAATCCACCTGTGTACAATATGCAGAAATCTTCAAGCTTAATTTAGTACATCTAGCTCTATGTCAGCTAAGTCACAGGCGGACGAGCGGAGAGACAGTGGCCCAATCGACTCGGCTGTTGATACTGATTAACAATATATATGCTTTATATGACCTGCCACCCCTCTTTGTGCCCCTTTGTATGTAGTTTACACAAAGCTAATATTCCCTTCCCTTCTTTTCCAGGTTATAAAAGAAATCAAAAATAAGTGGGTCAGTCGAGCACAGGCGACAGTAGAATACCCTGTACCAATTGCAATAACAATGCTAGTATTTGGATAATAAAATTGCATATTCTAAACTGAACAATCTGATCTGGAAGCTCATTCAGTATATGTATACATCTTAGTTATTTGTATATATATGTCATATGTCATATATGTAAACGATTATCACATTAATCCCAAACCTTGAACCACATAGTATTGTACAAACCTAATCAGATCGTATACAAATATGGTGAGCTTCTAATTTAAATAAACAAAGGTTAAGAAAAGCTTTTGGCCCTTTAAAAGAGGATATTACATACAAATTACAATTTTTACTAAATATATCTTCGATCGTTCAAACAAAAATATCCTTGCTTTATCATTTTAATAATGACTTTACTGCAGAAAAACAAAAAAAAAAAAAAGAAATTTCATATATGTCGATAAGCCGCGGGGGCTTTGTCGATAGAGCGCATGCTTGACGTGCAGATTTTTGGCGGTTCAATATTTGTTCTTCTGTTCTTTATTTATTATTATTATTCTTTTTATTCTTATTCTAATTCTTTTATTGTTTATTATCCTGTACAGGGATATATTAAATTTGTAAAAAAAATTGTTTTAACAGGCAGAACGAGGCATCTCCGACCTTGATCAGTATCAACAACCGAGTCGATTGAGCAATGTCCTTCTGTATGAACGTGTCGAGCTTGGAAACTATAAGAGCTAGAGACACTAAATTTGGCATCAAGGTTCCTGCATACCATACACATATCACGTTTATCTTAAATTTGGGATACCTCCACCTTCCGACGCAAATCGAAAAAAACTAATTGTCGGCACATTTCTCAACGTAGACAACGTAAATTAACAAGTGCGTAAACAATAACAAGCATGCAAATACTAAATGAAAGTTTCAAATGGGTATTCTTTAAACACCTGTTATGTACTTGATTCTATTGAATTCGAAATACTTATTATCAAAATACTTTTATTATAGAAACCTGTACAGGGTATTATACTGTCGGTTGCGTTCGACTGTAGCCTTTCCGACTGGTTGAATATGCATTGCCGACAAAAACATATTTATTGCTTTACAAATATACATGTATATGTATATAGGAATATATAAAGCTACCAATAGAGAAAAAAAGAGAGTGAGAGAGAGGGGAGAGTGGGAGTGAGTGAGAGAGACCTGTTTGCGTAGAAACCGGCACTGGCACGCATGTCCCAACGATTAAATACAGCGTTGAATGGACTGCTTTCTTGCTTCCTGTGGATTTGCTTGCTTGAGATCGGCGTGCGCCGAGCCATCGTGGGATGTCCAACGTTCTCCTTACACTGCACACAGATCAAAATCCTGTTATTTAAAAATGAAAATAGGTATATATACAAATGTAAACATGATTTTAGCATAAATGATGTTAATGCCAAAATTGTTAGGTCTGATTTAGCAGTTCATCTTACATCACAAACGGTGCAGTGATAACATGTCTCTACTGCTGTCTTGCAATTGTTACAAGTGTAAACAAACTTGTCCTGACCCTGATTATGCAGTTCGTACAACATTGATAGCGTAGAGAACTGCGCACGTCTCAACGATGAGAATTCATAGTGCTTGTCACGAGCTAGTGTCAGGAATGCATCGCGTCCGTCCATCAGATCGCAGGTTAACAACGGATCGGGATTTTGTATGCGCTAAGTGAGAATTTCATAAGTTATTATATTAGAATATAGATAGTTGATAGTTAAATTTAATAAATAAACTTACAGCCAGACTTGCGGCGGACTGAGCGGAATGTAAACGTATGACAAAAAAAAAAACTTCTTTGTGCTTCTCCATTGTGGCATATATCTTAGCAGATGAATCATTGCCCGACTGATGCTCATTAGACTTCTTGCTGTTTTTACACTGTGCTGCCTTGTCTAATGTGCTTATTTTTGCATTTTCACGTCAAATCGTCATCCACTCGAAATAAATCTGCTGTGCTGCTTGTACTCAAACAATGAAAAATAAAAAATTAAACGTCAAATACCAAAATCGCTTTCGTCAAACTTAGACGTAGTTCATGAGGGCTGAGCAGCATTAGAGCAACAACAACAACAAGACACGTACGAGTATGCGGGTTCAAATCGCGCTACTGACAATTATAAAATTGAGTTTTATTAATTAATTATTGCTATTTTATTTAAATATATATTATAAATTCCGCCTCATTTATCCGAAAGTTGCAAAATATTAAGAATTGGAAATAACAAAATTTAGTTCGAATTTTATTTATGTACATATATTTCAAATGCTAAAATTCGTGCTGCATAAGTATAGAACTATGAAGCGGTAGCTTATTTTGGAGAGTGTAGGATTTACGCGCTAGTGGTCTGGGGTTCGAAACTTGCTCCGTCCGCGAGCGAACAATTATTTGTTCTATATGTGTCTGTGTCTATATGTGTCTGCATAGTACATAAGTTTTACATATGTACACATAGCAATGCAAAAAATGTAAAGGTAGTTTGCTTCGTTCACTGCTGCTGCTCTCTTCCAAGAACGATAATGAGGGAGTATTTTTGAGCAAAATAAACTTGCAAGGCGGCAATGTATGGGAAATTCGAATTCAGTTATTTTGAATTTGTCGGCCTGCGGAGTGATTTGGCGGTGGCACAGGGCGTAGAGCATTAGACCGTCAATCAAGGGATCGCGAGTTCGAGGCCCGGTCGATGTGTTTTGCTATCTGTATAATATTTTATATGCGTAGATTTCACGATTAGTACAGAGTCTCCCACTGTCGACTGTAGCCTTTTCGACCGGTTTATTGTGATTTTGCTATGTATACTTTGTCACATGTGCCATTAATATCTTCAATCTCACTACCTGTTTATTCTCTAGCCTAGCACTAGTCTTGGAGATTTTTTGGGATTTTACATAACTTGTTGTGCGGTAGACCCATTGTGCCGATTTGCCAATGCATCGAAATCATAGCTGTTAACCGTGTTTTGTACTTCAGCGGTTTTGTCTGACGGAGTTGATGAACATAATGACAGATTCGCTATCGGAAAAGAGTGCCATAATCGAGTTGATGAGATTCATTCATTATCGCGAAGGCATCTGCCTGTTACACATTCGCCGATTCTGATAGATGGAAGGACCTTTCCACTACCAGCTGTGATGACTATAATTCGACCCCTACACCACATGTGGCTCCGGTGCATGCTGACCTTGATGTATATTTTCTTGAAAGTGCTGGTCGCCAGACAAGCGTTTCATACCTGAGGATACGTCTGACTACTGTGATCTAAATCCTAAGGACCATCTTTGAATGCAGCCCCAATGTGCTTTTCTGGAGTAGAATGCAATACACACGTCCCTGATCCGCTCCGCTACATTAAGCTTTCATAACAGTATTAGGCGTAGTATTACCCTAGGTACCTGGCCTTGACTGAGATCACTATATCGTCTACGAAGGGAATTTGCTGTTATGTGGTTTGCCTCTGTTCCCGTACCGGTTTAAATGTTCGCCACCCAGTTTAGGTGTTCTCTTCATGCTAATCACTGATGTTTTCAAATCTCGAACGCAAGCATATTTTCCAGACCACTGTGTTTCACAAAAAGACTGTATATTTGTTACAAACTTTCATCGAATGACCTACTCTTTGAAAAAGTTTATAATGTCCATAATTGTTGAAAAGATGTTTAGAATTTCTGACTTAGCATAAACTTATCGGAAATTTTGAATTTTTAAAACACCTCTAGTTATACGTGCCATCCACAAATACTCGTCCAACACATTTGTGAGCATCAGCAGTCAGTTCCATTACATATTCTTTAATATTTGTGATTATAGTTTCTGCATTCAAAGCGTACAAGTCTATAAAGCCAAAAAACTGTTCTCTAATTTGCATTGGGTTTTGTTTGAAAAAAACACGAACACTAATCAAGAGTCGTTAATTTCCAGACATATCTGGCATCTCATTTACCAATATGCTATATACTAACATTATAATGTCCTAAAATATAATTGTCTTCATAAACTTTCCGCAAAAATCATTAAGTTTGTTTTTAATTTTCGGTTATGTATATGCATTTTTTGTGGATCAATCCCAAGCAATGGAAAATCGTGCAGTACACCTAGAAATATGTTTATTTATTATAAAATTCAAAAAATTATAAAGCATTTTTCTAGACATTACCTTTGTGGTTCAGTTTTCCTCGCAGGTGAATATCATGCGTGCCACATACATGCATAAAACAAAAAGCGATCGATTATGAGAAATTAACAGTGAAGTAATCATGACTATATTATGTAAAATATGTATAGACTTTACAATTTTCTTCGTAAAATGGATTAATTAGAAAAATCACATCTTATAATTTAAATATAAATATATTCTGCTAGTTGTCAATTCCATATAAAAGTGGTTAGCAGAATATTCTGACGAGTGATTTTGTAAAGTCGGTACTGTCAGTAGAATGTTTATGAAACTGACTGACTTTGCAGAAAAACAGCTGACAAAATTCTCTTGATTACTGTCAAAGTAACTAAAATCACATTGACATCGCTTAGAGATGGCAAAAAAAAAAAATCGATTACCTGAATCATATGATCAATCGCATCCTTGCAATTATATTTATATATTTATATTTATTTATATTTATATTTATATTTTTAACAAGCAAAAGTGTAATGCGAATGCCATTTTACACCAACAAAAATTAATAAATGCAAAAAAAATCTCATAAATGATAATGCATGATTTTGTTTATTTTTTAGGGAATTTAATAGTATTTTTGACAGGCGAGGGGTCGTTAATCTATTCCTCTTTTCGGTTGTAGTAGTACCCGCCTTTAAAAAAAAGGTGCTTTGCTGGGAATGACGTTCCTAGCAAAAAAACAATATTAACAAGCTATGACATACAGCTTTGGGTATACAGATGGTTCGTCCTGAATTGGAAGACATTTCGTTATCCTTTTTACGGCGCTTGGGTACCAGCGATTTGTGGTGGGCCTACAAACCAAATTCCTCCTCTGTGAATTCGTCACTGCTGCTTTCAATGCTACCATCTCTTTGCGATAGACGCGCCATTTTTTTTTTACGTGTTTGACAACTAAATGCTCTGCACTATTGTTTCGTTGTTTTTGTAATTATATTTCCAAACTTTACTATTTATCGGCACCATGATAAATTTTGTAGCTTTTTGATTTGCGCGCAAATATGAAATTAATGATGCGATTTTTTAGCATTAAATCGATTATTCATTCAATTTGGCACAAATTAGTCGATTATAGCATATCATAGAATATCATATGATTAATAGTGCCATCCCTAGCACAATGTTGTTGGTACCTGGTAACTGGCACCTTTTTTTCTTCGTTGGTACTATTTAAAAAAAAAAAAATGCATTGTTTATATTTAATTTTAGTTTATCCGCGATAGATGGATATGAAAGATTTATTTTTTCTCAATGTATTAATAAAACATTAATAATGGATTATGTTTAAAATATTAAAGAAAAATGGATCTTTTATAAAGTTGGTACTTTTTTTCTAATTTGGTACCTTTTTTTCTAAGATCTAGTTGCAAACAATTTTATGAAGTGGTAACCGTGGTTGGGACAGGCCAGATGAATACGTTTGAATGAATGCTAGAGTATAATAATGTTTAACAAGATTGTGGCTAATAACCAAGATCCACAAAAAAAGACAAGCAATTAGCGCGATAGATCGTTCAGAAAAGAACGGTCCGGCTTTCTCGGTAACTCTCAGGATGAGTCCCACCGCAGTCCGATAATGAAACTTTGCAACTCTACAGCCATCAATAACATAAATATTTGATTATGGAACAAATATCAACAATGGTACGAAAAAAAATTACCAACGTAAAATAAGAACACTGACAAACTTTTCGTTCCAAATAGGATCGCAGTGCCAGACCCTGGCGTACTCGCCGTAATTGAGATGAACACCTTCAATCGCTCTGCCTCAAATAACAGTTAATTAATTAATATTTACTTGCTCACATATAGCATGTAACAAATAACACATCGACGCACACAAACATATGCTTACATATGTGAAATGTGTAACTAAGTGTGTTATTATAAATGAATGTATTGTAAGTCGCTTAGCTCCCTTACTAACGCAATGTGCAATACGGTGCGTATATATGCACATACATATGTAAGTACAACATGTCATACATAATGTAATTTTTATTAGTTTCGTTGTGTCTGTTCTGTAACATATGACGAAAACTAAACCAAACTGAATCTTACTACTTAAACAAAAAAAAAAAAAACATTAAATCAAATAGCATTCTACACATTTACCTAAAAAAAGAAGCCGATATTGACGCCATAATGATACCGACAGGTCTACTTACAGGCGCTATGTAATGGAAATACATTAATGTAAATTGGCAATTACATAACTTTTGGTATGTACATAAATATATGCTTAGTAAAATTAAGCGCCTAATAGCTCATTTTAATTTGAGATGCTCTTTATTTTCATTGCACTTTTATTTCTCCATAGATATATTTGAACAAAATAAGATCGGACCCATGCCCATAATTTGTGTTTTAATGCTTTCCTCGTACTGATCTCGTCTTGGATTTGCCTCATTCGCCCGACACGATCACATACCAAGTCCGCAATGGTGCAGAGGTAAAGTTGTTGGCCTCCTGTTTTCGAGGTCCTGAGTTAAAAACATAGTTTGGGATATACATATATTCTTTTTATTATACATTTAAATTCAAATAATTTTGACAAGAAAATAATGTTATTTTTATTTGTTATATTTCCTATATATTTTAAAAATGGGAATTATTAACAATAAAATATAATTATTGAACAAAATAGTTTAATTGTGGCAATTTAATACAAATTAATCTATAGCTCATAATTCCCACAAAACAAATTGTTATTAGGCAATAAATGCACGCATTTTGTTTTGGATATGTACTATGTGATCTGTTTTGATTTACCGAATTGTCCCGGTTTGTGGTTTTTGGTTTGCCAACAAGACAATGAGAAAGAGAGAGTTAAAGTGTTATTTGTTTTTACAATACATATGTAATGAATACCATAACAAAAGCTCGGAAAATTAAATAAAGAAATTTACTTTAATATACCTCAGGGAAATAAATATATGTGCATAGATGTCTCTCTCTCTCGTCAATGCAATAGTCTGTAGCTATAACCTATTTTGAGAATAATTATGCGAAGAAAGTAAATGTGCAAACAAAGCTTAACTTGTATTTGATGGGAAGAGTGTGCTGTGTTCATGTTGTTATGATACAATAAGTTTGTTTCAATAATTTAAAGAATGTAAGTTATCTAATGAACGCATTTTAAACATAAAATAATCACATCAGATGTGGTTTTTATCTTAAAATGCCACGTGAAACGCATATGCCAAATGTAGAGCGCGGGCTAATAATTGTGTTGAAGGAATGTGGCGCTAAAATTGATGACATAGCAGCCAGACTAAATCGGCATAGCAATACTATATCCAAATTTCTCAAAAGCCCAAATTCTTATGGTGCAATTAAGCTTGGAGGCAGACCATCCAGCATCGACGCAAGGTGCAAACGAGAAATATGGCGTCTAGCTTCTCAGAAAACCATGTATTGTAATGAGATAAAGTCTCATTTAGACCTTTTAGCTCAAAATAAAAACCCTAAATATGTTTCCCGGGATCCTGTACCCAATCTTCTCCCACTCCACGTTAGGGCACTGATTGCATTTGCCGAAAAGAACATATTCTGGACATGTGATTTTCGCAATGTAATTTTATCTGACGAAAAAAAGTCTAATTTAGAAGGTCCTAGTGGCTGCCAGAAATATTGGCGCGATTAAAGGAAACCACGGGAAACCTGACATAAGCGGAATCATGGTAGCGGATCACTTATGATTTGGACCGATTTTGGATATACAGGACAGTCGAGGATTTGTTATATTCCAACCAGAACTAGTGCAGCCATTTATGTAGACTTGTTGGAAAGTGGAATTCTGGAATTTGCGGGCATCGTTTACGAGGACACTTTGATTTTTCAACACGACAACGCGCCAATTCATACTGCACGTGGTACAAAGGCCTCCTGGTCATTCCGAAATATCCCAGTTTTAGAGTAGCCAGCGTTTAGCCCCGATCTTAACTTATTGAGGAACTTTGGGGAACCCAGCCAAAGTTTATAAGATTGGGTGCCAATTTGACACTGTGCAGGCTCTGAAACAAGTTCTGCTCGAAGAATGGGAGCAAATAAGCATTTCCACTCTTCAAGTTTTGGCGGATTCCATGCTGAATCGCCTTACTAAGGTATTGAAGGCAAATGGACAACACAAAAATTATTAGAAAAATATTTTTTGTATATGAAAAATACAAATATCTGAAAATGCACATATATGTACTTTTTCCTAACAAACACAATTATTTAATTAAGTATTTTTATAATTTAAAACCAATTTAAAATATTTTGTTATGTTTTTTATTTCTCTATATTAGTATATATATTAAACATATAGTTTCACTGATTCGATTTACTTATAATACTTTTTTTTTAATAAAAAGTGCATGTAATACATATAATTATTTCTCTGAGGGCTCTTAGCCATTAGGCTATTAGGGCTCGTGTTATCTAGCCCTAATATTTTTGAAAATTCTGTATTTTTAGATTTGGTTAATTTTAACCCTAAACTTACACTGACATTTGTGTTGTATGGTCACTCTGTTTCAAAAAAAATAAAATGTATAATTCATATTTATAATTTATATATATAAAGTACCAAGCATTGGCACTGTCAAGAACTGGTACAATGATTTCACTCAGCAGTTGTTTGCTGCAGGAAGAATCTCGTCAATATCATATAATGAAATTAAGAGATCTTTGTTTGAACGAGAATTCTCGTTGGATATCGTAATATATATGTATATAAAATTTTTTAAAACCGGCGTGTACTTGTTTATTTACCGATTTTTATAGGGTCAAGTGATTTCAAAATTGGATTTCACGTAGGGAAAAGTGTAAGTGTTAGTAAAGTAAAAGTGTAAAAATGACCACGCCGTTGCCAAAACCACAATTGAAAAACTAAATTTATTTAAATCAAAGCTAGGTGTTGACAGAAATACATACGAATACATAGATATTATTGATAATTCCCTTGATTTTAACCTATATTTTAATGTTCCTATGTCTACTTGAGCTGGTAAACTATAGATTTTCTGTTTTGGGAGCAAAAATTCGCGTTGTATATATATATACTATATAATTTATTCAAGCTAATAAAGACAAACAACAACAATTTTTTTAAAATTAGTATAGGATCAAATTATTTCCTTTGGAGGCATCGAAGCATATCAACAGCTTAGCTCTCAGAGAAAGCCGACGATTATTTCTTCATCCTTCCGAAGTCTTTGCATGTTGCTTACTACTTTATTATTTTAAGACATCATATAGTTACCTTCCATTATCTAAATGCACCATTAGAAGTAACATAAAACTAATGACAACTCTTACTATCAATAATGCCCCAAAAAAAATAAATTTTTTTAAATCCATACATCGATAAGCCATAAGCCATAGCTTGCCAGCTCTAATGCCTACCCAGTCGTTGAGTCGCTCTTCATGTTTTTATTTTTTTATTATTTAAAGCTAACGAAAATTTGTTTATTAAAACAAGCTTCTTTTTATTCAAATTTTAAATCCAAGATGGTCCGTTTTTATAAATTGCCGTTTACGCGAAATTTATGATACAAATGTTGTGCCGAGCTGCAGACTAAAATTATAAAAAATATTATTAATATTATAAAAAAAATGGCGATATTTACAGGGAGCTGTAAAAGTGCAGGCATGTTTTGTACATACAGTGGCTCACAGCTTATTTCAATCAGCACCTAAAAAAATACAGTTAGATTAGTACTTTAGTTTACCAAATATAATTTAATTTATTTTTTAGCTATTTAAAAAAATATTTTTTAACAATTTAAAACAAAAAAATCAACTAAAAATAATTTTACAGCTTATTTCAACCAAATATTTAGCAGGGGGAGCTAGGATCCGTTATTTTCCACTATAACGGTAAATTAATTTTCGCAACTTTTTGGGTAGATCACTTTAGAACTATCCTTTTTATAAAATGGGACCACGGAACCAATTGAGCAGCAAGAACTTGTTATTAATCGCTACAAAAATTGACATTTGAACAGGAAAATTGGTCACATGGTTAATCTAAGTAATTCTACAGTCCGGAGCATCATTTATCGATTTATTCACAAAAATAGGACGCATGGTAAACGGAGAAATGGTCCAAACAAATGTTTTTAATGCAAAGGATGAGAGTTATATTGTCCGTTAAATTAAAGACACCCCAAGATTATCGGCTCCAAAAGTGGCCAGTGAATTGGAGGAGGAGTTGGGTAAGTCATGCCATTCCGAATCTATACCTGTATGTCGCCAGCCGGCGTTGGAAATTTAGAGTTAATCGATACGACAGCATAGCCACTTGATATGAATATTATTAAAAATCTGTGGGCTATACTGGATTCAAATATCCAAAAAAAAGGCCAATTTCGAGCAAAAGACATCTCAAGACAGTATTGGTTGACAAATGAGCCAGAATTTCGCCAGAAGTGACCCTAAATCTTATCGAATCCATTCCAAAGAGGCTCAGGCGATAACATCCAAAATACAAATTTTGAGTTAGTATAAATTATGTAAGTTTAACAATAGAATATGTTAATTGGTTTAAATAAGCTAATATTATATTAAGTTGATTTTTTAGTTTTAAATTGTTAAAAATATTAAAAAAAAAAAAAAATTGCTTACAAATAAATATATTTAGTAAGTTAAAATTCTAATAAACTGCATTTAAATTAATCTTATATCTTTTTCAGTTTAGATATAACAGGTGCTTAAAGTTTTTTTTAGGTTCTGGTTGAAATAAGCTGTGAGCCACTGTACATGTATATGTAAATTTACGTAGGACCATGATTGGTTTAAGGATAGGTTAATTTCTTTGAAAATTCAACAGCTAAATTTATTTAAAGAAACCACAAACAAATTAAAAAGAACAAATTGACTAAATTATACATTGTTCGAGAGTCGCATCGGCAATTTCTTAAGAATGTTAATTATTTCATGCCACATATATACGTCATTCACTGGTGCGTCTCGTTGAGAGCTGTAAAAGTCACACTATTTGTCCCACTTTCACTCTTTGCTGCATGGCAACAATGTATAGAGCTATTGTTCGACCATCTCTTTTACATCTGTGCTATTGATGCTCTTTATGTTAGCATGTGAGTATATGTTTGTTGAGATTTGTGAGTGTGATACAATAGCGAGCCACAGCTTTTACAAAATCGTAAATGAAAAAACGGCTAAAATTGTTTCCTCTGGTTTTTTAAGCAAAGAGTAGAAAATTTGTTGAACAAAATCTATTTCTATATCTATTAAGGCAATTCTCGCGTAACCTGTTAGTGGTAAGCGACGGGTTGCTAGACAAGGATAGCGATAATGGCATCACGTTGGTACGACACAAAATCTTTGTTTTGAGAAACCACATAGCGTTTAGCGTTGCCGCTAAGGCTGAAAACATACACATTCACCACATTATACAACACTGCATATACTCGCTATTTTGTTGTCTAACTATTTTCTCCTACATACGCAAAGCGCACCCTATCAAATATGTTCAATCTCAACATGACTCTTTTTGTGGCCTCTCAATGAGCGAGCGTGCGCTCTCGCTCTCCGTCGAGAACGCTCACTCGTCACTGTTACCCACTGACTGGTCGTTGTCGTCGTCTGGCACTAACACACAACATAGAGTCGGAGTCGTTTCAGCTTCAGTCTTTCTTTCTAGTTCTGTTGCTACTCGTTCGCGAAATCAGTTGACTTTCTGCTGCAACACAAACGGACTGAAAATTTTTGTTTTAGTGTTGCAAAAAAATTTTTTTAATTTTTTTAGAATCGACAAAAAATGTGAAAAATATATGGTAAAAATACGAAATTAAATTAAATTCTAAAAACTAAAACAAAATTTAGTGCGCTGCAAAAAAATTTTTTTTTTTTAATTGAGCAAAGTGATAAAATTGGCTGCAATTTTTTAGTAATTTTCTCTACTATTTTTCGGAATTTTGTATTTTGTGAAAACAATTTAATTATTTTTCTTAACGCCGCTAAAAATGTAAAATACGCAGACAACACAAAAATTTCTGCAATAGAAAACTTTGATACGACAAGAAGAATAAAACGGACGAGCAACGCCACAAAAAAAGGAATATAATTTCTGTCGTCTGTTTTTCTTTCTTTTTCCAATGCTGCTCGCACTCGTTGGCAATGCCTGTGCTGTGTGTATGCACACCAGTGTGAAAATACCAATACCAAAGCAAACATTTATTATGTGCTCTCGCTCTCTACTCGCTACTATTGTCTCGTTGCGTTGTATACGTGTGTGCAGTGAAAGAGATGGTGCTTCTCGAGCGAGACAGAATAAACGTTTATATGTATCTATGTGCGCCCTCTTGTATTAAAGTGTACGTTTTTTCCCCTGCGTCCATGTGTACTGCGATACACTCGTTAAAACTCAGTCAACATTCTGCGTTCGCGAAACAGCTTTAAAAAGCTTCAGCTGCTGTGGACGTGTAGTTTGTGCTTTTCTTGTCACTCGTCTTTGGCTGCGAAAGCAGCCGCTTTCGTACACATTTACATACATATGTACATGTGCATGATGGAGCCTATGTTGAAATGCGGAAGCAAAATAAATGTAAACTTCCACTTTAAATTTAAAAACTATAATGGAGTTAAATTACAGTTATAAGACTCGTAATTGTTTTATGGGTTTTACTTGTTTACAAAAATTTGCGCGCAATTTCAAAGCTGGCGCCGCACTTGTACATGCTGTTGCCACATTTTGTGCGTGCTTGTTGGCTAGTAAATGTGCGCACACATAAACATATGCACAAAAACTTATGACACATACAGAGAGTGAGTGAAACACGTAGACGAATGAGAGACGGAGCAGAGACATCAACGAGTTGGCGAATACTATAAGCAACAACAAGAGATCAAAATTTAGAAAATAGCGAGTTGTCTTCAATCAGCAGGCGGCAACGGCGGCTGTATTCGGATAAAAAAGAATCGCATTTGCAATGCGTTGTTATATTTTGTATTGTGTGCGCCTTTTTTCTTATGTGCGTGAAAATTATATTTCGAATGTGAATTCTATTATGATCGTGTGTGGGTTACTTAGTGTTCTAATCGGAAGTATAATTTTTGTTATGTTTTTACAGTTTGTGCGATCTTAAATACAAAGCGAATGTAAACACGGCGGCAGCAGCAACATCAACCACAAAAAAAAAAAAACACTTTAAATATGTGAATGCGCTTTAGAACAAAATAAAATAACTGTAAACCAATTAACAACAACAAACATACATTGAAAGTAACCAACAAAAAAATAATAATTTGGAAGTTAAACTAAACACAACAACCGCCCTAAAATGTCACAGAATCAATAGCTGAAGCAATATCACAACAAAGCAGCACCAAATGCAACATTGCGCGCAGTTTCCAGCTGCCAGTAACTGCTTCTTCTTTCGTCGTGTTCTTCATCTTCCAATTTCACTTGCATCAGCGGCAGAATTGGAACATAAAAGAAACCACATCGAATCCTAACCAAGGCCGATTTATTTAATTCGGCCAATTTGGTGGATTTGGCGCTTACTCACAAAATGCACTCGTGCGTATGCAGCTATATGACAATCAACAACAAAAACAAAACTGCAAACATAAACATTAAGCAACATCAGCATAAGCAGGAATATCCTAAGCTAGGGCGGAAACTGGAGCAAAGACGCACACTAGTGACGACATTCATTAGCGCATGGGACGCCAGAAGTGGCAGGACCAGCTACAAAAACGATCTCAACGGCGAGCCAACAGAATCAGCGACGTGTTCAGCTGGCACGGTCGCGGTGACGAAAGAGCTGACGACGTCGACGTCGTCTTCGTCACAGTGGCAGGCGACAGAAAGAGGAGCAGCAACAACAATAACAAAGGAGTTTCTTTTGTCAAAAACTCCCGCAAGTTTATGCCAGAATTTCTTAGAACAATTTGATAAGCAAGTGTGGATTATCAACATTTGAAGCTGAAAGCGAAGAGAAATATATATATATATATATATATATATATATATATATATATATATGTTCACATTTATATATGTATAGAGAAAGGAATAATATATATATATATATATAAATATATATATATATATATATTTATGTATATATACATTTATATATATATGTATATATATATATATGTATATGTATATATATATATACAAACATCGTGCGAAAACTGTCAAATCGTGCAGCACACACAAGCAATCAAAAATATTTTGTCATACCCACTGTCAACTCTCACAACTCGTCAAATCGTCGTCAGTTCGAGTTTTTTCTTTTATATTTTTTACGGACTTACGTACAACAAGAAGCAATCATCGCAGACAAACATATATATTTACACTAGGACGCGTTTTGCTGCCAAGGCAAGCATTAAATTCTATATATGATGGCCGATCATTTGGACGAACCGCCACAGAAGCGGGTCAAAATGGATCCATGTAAGTATACAATATTTCTGCCTTTTCTCGTTGTGTATAGATATCCTCTGCACTGGTACAGAGTTTATTCTGTACCATAATGTAGATCGCATAATTTATTTAATTTCTATGTTCAATTTCTTTACATAACCGTGTATATTTTTCCACTTTTATGTATTGAAATTATTATTAATGATTTGTTATGTAGTTGAAGCCGTTAATATCAAAGATGTTAATTTAGATTTATTTTTTTTTTTGTTAGCGGATCTATTCTTTTTGGAAGACAATTTACCGGACGAGCTGGTGTCTTCCAACAGCGGCTGGTCAGATCAGCTAAGCACTGGCGGCGGCGGAGTTAGCGTTGTTACTTCAACAGCAAGCACCGGCGTCGGTGGACCAAATAAACCACCTGCACAGGGACCCGGTCCTGGCGTGATTCCTTCTCAGATGAATGGCGTCGGCGGTGGCAGTGATGATGGCAGTGGTAATGGTGGCGGAGGCGCTGCTGGTAATCAGTTGCGTCAAATGCAACATCACCAGCATCTACAGCATCTATTACAACAACAGCAACAGAGCAACAAAGGCGCTGGCGGTGGCATGGTGGTGCCAGGCATGAATCAATTGGGAAGCAAGTCTCCAAATTTGCAATCCCCTAACACGGGCGGCTTGCAGGTGGCATCACAAATGGGTGTGGGCAATTCAATGCCTATGTCATTATCGAATAATGGTAACAATGGAATGAATGCTATTCCAGGTAAGTCATATACATATTCAAGAATTCCAACACAAATTATCATATTTATGTTACAGGTATGAATACTATAGCACAGGGCAATCTGGGTAACATGGTTCTCACGAATAGCGGCGGCTTAGGAAGCTTAAGTGGTGCGGGAATGGTTAACACTTTAAAGCAGCCGGGCTCGGCATCTATGATGAATACCGTGCCCGGAGCGGTTGGTGTGGGCTCTGTGACTGGCTCAGTGCCTAATCAGGGCATGCACATGCAAAACGGACCAATGATGGGTCGCATGGTTGGACAACAGCATATGATACGTGGTCCGCATATCATTGGCGCCGGTGCTGGCGGTAGCAATGGACCAGGTTGTGTTGTTGGAGCCGGTGGTGGTCCACGGATGCAAAATCCAAATCTGCAACTGGGTATGTATGTTCTGTCAAATGAACAATAATATTTCGCAAATTTGCTTCATACTGACAAATTCTTACACGCTTAATTTCTTAAAGGCCAAATTAATAGCATGCCTTACGGAGTTGGAAACTATGGTGCACCCGGCGGTAATAATGCCCAACAGCTACTAGCGCAGCAAATGTCACAGCGCAGCGGTAGTGGCGTTGTAGCACCCAATATGAGCGCGGGGATGCCACAAGGGAATCGACCAATTGGTACAGTTGTGCCCATGTCCAGTCTGGGCGGAGATGGAGCGCCGCCTAGTGCAGGTAGTCTTGTTGGCAATCCCCAGCAACAATTGACGGCAGCAAATGCACAAATGAATTCACAACAGCAACAACCAGGTGTGCAACCGGGTACATTGGGACCACGTGCGCCACAGCCCAATCAACTATTGGGTCAATCCCCGCAACAGCAGCCGGGCACTTCTCAACAGCAGCAGGGAGTAGCTTCTGTAGGCGGCGCTACTTCAGCACAAGGCAGTATGTCTGATGAGCGAAAAAAACAAATTCAGCAGCAGTTAATGTTGCTGCTGCACGCGCACAAGTGCAATAGACGCGAGAACCTTAATCCAAATCGCGAGGTTTGTAGTGTAAACTATTGCAAGGCAATGAAGGCGGTATTAGCTCATATGGCAACATGCAAGCAGAGTAAGGATTGCAATATGCAGCATTGCACCTCATCGCGACAAATACTGCTTCATTACAAGACCTGCCAGCGCTCCGATTGCATCATATGTCTACCCTTCAGGCAGAACCACTCCCTCTTTCAAAATGCTGGTGGCGCTGCCGCTGGAGCGCCAAATGCAGTCCCTCTGCAGCAACAACAGCAAGGTCAACAGCAGGTTCAGCAAAATCCACCCGGTGTAAGTGTCGGTGTAGGTGTCGTTGATAGCAAACAAGTCGCACAGAACTCTAGTAGTGGAGGCACGCAGAATACGGCCATTGTTCTACCGCAACAACAGACATCGGGTACTTCCAATGTTTCCAAGACGGACATGGCACAGCAACTTACTCAACAGCACCAGCAGGTGCAACAACAAGAACTACGTCGCTTCGAGGGCGTTGGCAGCATAGGCCAAGTAGGAGCGGTTACGGCTGGAATGTTAGGAACGCCAGCTCAAGGCTTGCCATCTGGTATACGTATGCAAAACGCTCCATCGGTTCGTGTGCTTGGTGTGCAGCCAGGAACAGGTAGTACAATACCTGGCGGAGTTGCAGTGCCTGTTCCTGTACCCGGACAAAATGTATTGCCGGGTACGAACGAAGTCAACAGCCTTCAACAGCAGCAGACACAGTCGGCTCAGCAAGGTCAACTAATGCTTCAGGGTTGTAATGCGGTCGGAGGACGAAGACGCGCGCTGCCAAACATGGTCGAGCAACAGCAGTCCAATGCGCAACAGAATACACAGCAGCAGCAGCAACAACAACAATTGGGAAACATTCCAATGCCGCTGTCAGTTAATGTTGGCTTTAATAACGCCAACTTTGTAGGTGCCGGTGACAAACAACATTTGACGGGTCAGCCCGATCAGCTAGCGAAAATTAAGCTGCTTCAGGCTCAAGCGCAAGCACAGGTGCAAGCCCATGGCAACGCAGTATCAGGAGGTGCTGGCAATAATGCCAGTAGCGCCACTGTTCTTATGCCTGCAGATACTACAGGTGGCACCAATAATTCAGCTGCTGTTTCGAATGCAACAGGCGGTGGAACAGGTGGTGCTGGAGGAGCTGGCCCGCCTGCTAGCGGAGTAGACAACGAGAAAGACTGGCGTGAATCGGTGACAGCAGATCTACGCAATCATTTGGTGCACAAGTTGGTTCAAGCCATCTTTCCTACATCGGATCCAACTACAATGCAGGACAAGCGAATGCATAATCTTGTCTCGTACGCCGAGAAAGTGGAGAAGGATATGTATGAGATGGCCAAGTCACGCTCCGAGTACTATCATCTATTGGCCGAAAAGATTTATAAGATACAAAAAGAACTAGAGGAGAAGCGTTTAAAGCGCAAAGAGCAGCACCAGCAGCAAATGCTGCAAATGCAACAAAGCGGACCCACCAGTGGGGTCGTTAATCCCGCGACATTACCCAGCAATACGCTTCAGCAACAGCAGTCAAGTCAGGGCGTGCGCCCTAGTATTAGTCCAATGGGTGCCAGTAGTGGTGGTGCAACTGGTATGATACAACAGCAGCTGCGCCCTCAAGCCCCCTGTCATGGGTACCATTGCTAACCAACAGCCAACTGCTGCTGGACAACCCAGTATGGTTGCTGTGGCGGCAACTATACGTAGTCATTCGCCTGGCGGTAATATGCTGACTCTACAGCAACAACAGCGCATGCAATTCCCTCAACAACAGCAACCTGGCCAGGGCAACATGTTAGTTGGACCGCCCGGTCCCAGTCCTGGGGGAATGGGGGTCAATCCAGTGCTATCTCCGTACAATAACCAGACCATGCAGTCTGCGTCGGCCGTGGGTAGCGGTCCAGGCATGCTAACAAGTCCGGTTCCCAGCCAGCAGCAACAGCAATTCATCAATGCCAACGGAGGTAACGGTGCGCAAAATCAACAACTTAGCGAGATTATGAAGCAGCGTTTGCTGCAGCAGCATCAACAGCAAACTTCAGTAGCCATGCTTATGCCGCAGTCGCCTTTCAACAATGCTTCATCAATTCCACAACAGCAGCAAACGAATGCGTTCAGTTCGCCGATACAGCAAAAGTCACAGCAACAATCTGGTGGTGTGCTAAACAATATGCCGCCCACACCCACAAGCCTTGATGCACTAAATGCAGGAGGAACTAGTGCTATTGGTGTTAGTGGCGGCACTGTGCCCGCTCCCAGCCCCTCGCCCAGTTTTATGTCGAACGGACCCATTGGAACTCCTTTAAATAATCCGCCCTCTGTAAGCAGTCTTATGCAGCCGTTGAGCAATCGGCCAGCAACACCGCCATATATACCTGCCTCACCAGTGGCGGCAACTAGTGCCTCTGGACTGACGGCAAGCAGCACGCCCGCTTCGGCGGCGGCTACATGTGCCAATGGCGGAAACTGCATCAATAACAGCAGTACGCCGAGCAGCACGGTAGTCACAGCCACAACGACTACAACGACAGTCAGTACACCTCTTAGTTGTGCATCATCATCTGTTGCAACGCCGACATCGACGACTGCATCAAGCGGTAATGGAAATCCTGCAAGTAGTACCCTACTGTTAATGACACGTAGTAAAAACGAGAATAATGCCACTGGCCTTGGCCGTATGATGAATACCTCGAACAGTTTATCATCACAAATGGCTGCATTGGAAGCTGCAGCGCGCGATAATGACGTTGAAACACCGTCTCCGGCGGGTGCCAATGATACTAATGGGAGCAACGGCGGTGGTAGTGGTGGAGGTGGAATGTCATCAAAGGGTAAACTGGACTCGATCAAACAGGAGGATGAGATAAAAAAAGAGTTCATGGATGATAGTTGCGGTGGCAATGGCGATAGCTCTCAAATGGATTGCTCGACGGGGGGCAAAGGAAAAAATGTGAACAATGATGGCACTAGCATGCTCAAAATGGATATTAAGTCGGAGGATGGTGAAAATGGTGACATTAAGATCAAATCTGAGCCCATGGATGTTGATGATTCACTGGCTGACGGTAGCAGCGGCATTGCTATTGGTGCACATGGTGATAGTGCAATTGGTGGAGCGGTCGATGGCAAAGATGATTTGAATGGTGCTATCGATGGCAATGTCGCGGGCAGTGGGAGCGATCTCAAAATCAAAACAGAGACTAAACCACTTGTGCCGGAACCATTGGCACCTAATGCTGGTGACAAGAAAAAGAAATGCCGTAAGTTTAATTTTGATATACTAAATATTAGATATAGGTGCAAAGATTCAAATCCATAAAAACAAGAAACAAATTTTAACTTCGACACGCCGAAGATTGATCGTCTGATTGTTCCTATGACAGCTATATGATACAGTTGTCTGATTTTGCCAAACAGTACCATAGGCAACATCTTTAAAACATTTGTCTAAAAATCTGAAGTAATAAAGTTATTCATAATAAAGGTACATTTTTGAACGATCGTCCCTATGACAACTATATGATATACTGATCCGACCTTCTCCGACAAATATATAGCCTGCCGCAAAAGAACGACCTGTGTACAAAGTTTCATTAAGATAACTGAGAAACTACTTGCATAGAAACCGACTGACAAAAGAATAGGCTACTATACTATATATATTTTTATTTTTATATGTAGAATTCAATCCGGAGGAGCTGCGCACAGCCCTACTTCCAACTTTGGATAAACTTTATCGACAGGAGCCAGAATCGGTCCCATTTCGATATCCGGTCGATCCTCAAGCGCTTGGAATACCAGACTATTTTGAAATTGTTAAGAAGCCCATGGATCTGGGGACTATACGCAATAATATACTTACTGGCAAATATAGTGATCCATGGGAATATGTGGACGATGTGTGGCTAATGTTTGATAATGCCTGGCTGTACAATCGTAAGACATCGCGCGTCTATCGCTACTGTACCAAGGTGAGATATTTTAATAATTACCGGATATTTCAGTGATAATTGATATATATATATATATATGTAAATACGGTGTCACAAAGAATGATAATCCATCCAAAAGATCGTAGTCGAATGTACACTTCTACGAGATACTTAGAACCCAGGTCCTTAGACACCCTAAGGCTGCAAACATAGTGCGCGCTATGACGAAGGTGAAGCTGAAGATGAAGGGCAAATCATATGAATTCGCTCCCATTTGTTCGTAGTGCAAGCGAAGACGAAACGAACGCTGCCAGCTTCAAACTGAGCAGTACTGAATTTAAAGCAGAATCGCTTGCTTTTGTTGCCGTTACTTTAGAATTTTTGTGATTTTTAAAGTTGCAGTCAATCTTTGAGCGGGAATTATCGGACTCTTGTTGAAATCGTCTCAAATTTTATCAAAGTATAATCAAATGTACTGATGTACATTCTTGTACATTCCAAAAACTGTTTTTCATTAAAGGTTTTCCGAGTCAAATTAATTGGGTGAATTCAAATTGAGGATTTCCATTTTAATTTTAGCTTTACAAGAAAATTTTCCTGTAAGAAAACCTCTTTATCGGTTGACGAATTGATTGCGCAGCATATTCGTCTTCCACTATGAACACTTGTCAGCTTACTAGCAGAGTAACAAATTCGTCATCTTCATCTCAGCGCGCACAATGTTTTCAGTCTAAGACGTATTTGCCCAAATTCATGTATAATAGTTTCTTGAACAAGTTCTGACTTTACTATCCGATCGTGGTCAGGGCACATTGAGACTTCGAAATGTAGAATGTGGGGAAAACCTCGCGATCCACATATGTATTCCTATGTATATCTGATCTCAAGGGTCTGACAGTGTTGTAAGAAACTTTCCAGTGCAAGTAATAGGTCTAAGACATTTTCGAAGCTATAATACTGCAACTTCGTTCGAATACCCTATATATTTAGAATGAAACAATTTGTAGTTTTTTGAGATATCGCAACTAAGCACATAATTTTAGTTCGGTACTATCTTAAGCATCCACCAAATTTGTTTTTTTTTTTATATATAGTTAAAGTTACTTTATATTATAAAATTTCAAAATGCAATTTGCAGTTTTTGGAGTAATTTATGTTATTTGGGAGTAACTTTAAAAAGAGATACCAGCAATTTATCACATTTAATTTTCCCCATCTGCTCTGAAAATTTCATCACAATCAAATAAAAATCAGTTATTCAATGAGCACTTTCCCATATCATCGCGTAATACATTGCTTGGGCTCTCAGCATATTGGGATCGTGCTCTCTTGACTTTAGATTTCTAAGGCTGATTCCAGAGTGTACGCGATAAGCGATGAGCGAAAAAATTTCGAGTTGAGCTCGCTTTGCATTCACCCTGGCACCTTTTAAGCTATTACCTATGAAAGAGCTCTCTCTGAGTTCCATGTTAATTATTTTTAAAAATATATACATTATTGAGTTTGCCACATCTCCTTCCTTTGTTATTTAGTGTCTAATAAATAAGTTTATCTTCGTTATAAACATACTAATAGAAAATATTTATAATTTATTTAAGCTTTCGGAGGTGTTCGAAGCTGAAATAGATCCCGTTATGCAGGCGCTGGGATACTGCTGTGGTCGAAAGTACACATTCAATCCACAGGTGCTATGCTGTTATGGCAAACAGCTGTGTACAATACCGCGTGATGCCAAGTATTATAGCTACCAAAACAGGTAAGTTTTTTTTTATTAAATCGTCATAGACCTCCTACATATTGAGCTAAAAGGAATTCAGGCATTATGTTAGATTTGAGATCAAATAATTCAGAAATATTTGTTTATTAATGTTTGGTTACTTGCTTAATCGGTAATTCCAAAATACTTCAACAAAATATCCTGCTTGCAATTTGATCACACACATATTTTTAATCATTAAATATCACATCGTAAGAATAAGTGGCGATTCGTTCAATAGGAGTGTCCAAGTTAGCTTAGTATGCATAATTCTAAAACAGTCGCATGATCATAGCCACTAGATACAATTTTCAAAATCATTGTTTAGTTGCTTTTCCTTTAGTCGAAAAATTTTTTGTGCCAGTTAAGTTACTTATGATGTTAGTGTATGTATTTAAATATAGAATCACATCGTTTGCTTCATTTAACATATGCATACATAGTTTTTGAAATAACTATTAATATTTGTAGTATACTCTACAAGTACATACATACAAATGCATATATACGCATACCTAAATTTTCCTTTGTATATAAATTCTTCGATGCAATTTGTTTTTAAATGAACTTAATACTTATGTATGAATGTATGTCGAATATGCACATAAATGTGTAACTAACAACTCATACCTGCCCTGAATATGGTATCACTATCCCATAATAAGCTTTGCAATTATTTAAGAAACATTTTTACATAGTATCGGCCCAATCTGAAAAAATAGAACAATCATATTATAAGGTACAGAGGGTATCTCGTAGTCGTAGTCGGTCGATCGGAAATCCACCTTTAGTTTATTGTCCTAACCTAACCGAATTTTGTGAAAACCGGACTACTATATCATGTAACTTCTATAGCAACGATCGGGTCAAAAATAAAGTTTATTAATATATAAAACATTGTATTGTATTGTCTTATACATCCGGACTAAATATAAAATCGGTGTCGTTATTTAGTTGTCACAGAAACAATTATTGAAATACTTATTTTTTGTATATTGACAATATTAATTTTTGAAAAAAAGTTACTTAATATTGTTTTTTTTTTAGACTCTGTACTAAAAGTACATAGTCTTCTAAGTTTGACGAAAGCGATTTTTGCGTAACAGGCGGAAGGAGTCATCTCCGAGCCTATAAATATATATTCTTGATCAGCATCAATAGCCGAGTCGATTAAGCCATGTCCGTCTGTCTCTCCGTCTGTCCGTCCCTATGAACACCTAGATCTCAGTGACTATAAAAGCTAGAGTTACCAAATTTGGTGACAACACTCTTATAGTGTGTAGGCAGATCAAGTTTGTTTTAGATTTTTGTCACGCCCCGCAAATCGAAAAAACGTATTATAAGAACTACAGACTTGGCACTCATGGCAGATTTGGCACACATCGAATGTGCCCGTGTGCGGACGTTTTCCGAAAATTTCATCCCGATCGGACCATAAACAAAGGAGATTTTAAGGAATGAATAACCATCAAGTTCATGAGGGCTGAGCAGCATTAGAGCAACAACAACAACAAGACACGCTACGAGTTCGTAGGTTCAAAACTTGCTGCTGACATTTACAAATTTGAGTTATATTTTTCAATTATTAATTTTTGCTATTTTATTTAAGTATATATTATAAATTCTGCCTGATTTGTCAGAAAGCAGCAAAATCTTAAGAAATAGAAATAACAAAATTTTGTTAGAAATTCGAATTAATGTATATGTATGTCAAATGCTAAAATTCGTGCTGCATAAGTATTGAGATTGCCGTCCTCGAACTATATAAAGCAGTAGCGCGAGAGTTCTGGGGTTCGAAGCTTACTCAGTCCGCGAACAATTTTTTTTTTTTTTTTTTTTTTTTTTTTGCAAATGCAGGCAATCTTTAATGTTCTTACAATTTAATAAAACCAATACATAAGCACTAGTATTGTTCACTATTGATTGCATTGCATTAGAAAATACTTTCTATGTGTCCGCATAGTACATAGCAATGCAAAAAAATGTAACGGTAGTTCGCTTCGTGCACTGCTGCTCTCTTCCAAGAACGAACGATAATGAGGGAGAATTTTTTGAGCAAAAGAAACTTTTAAGGCGGCAATAAAAGGGAAATACGAATTCAGTTATTTTGATTTTGTCGGCCTGCGGGTCGGTTTGGCGGTGACACAGGGCGTAGAGCATTAGACTGTGAATCAAGGGATCGCGAGTTCGAGGCTCGGAAGATTCGCTTTGCTATCTGTACAATATTTTAAATGCGTAGATTTTGCTATTCACGATTTACGATTCACAGAGTCTCGCACTGTCGACTGCAGTCGACTGTAGTCTTACCCTCATTCAGTTGTAAATACTGATGCCGAAGAATATTTTCGTTTTTTTTTTTTCTTTTTTCCTAACCATATTTCTATGATTCATTATGCTCGTCTTTATACAAACAACAAAACAAAACGTGTTGTCTCTAACATAAAAATAATATTGTTAAAATAATAACTGAAAAAATCATAAAAATAATATTACTATTTTTGCATCTTTAACGCATAGTCTTTTGATTGGTCTCTGTATATGACATTTATGCTTTGCCTTTTATGCTTTAAAACTCTTATTTTGTAAAATGTATGTTTATCGTTAATTGTCCAATTGTCATTATGCATCGACCATCGCCATCACTATCTATCGCAATCGTCTTCGTAAATTTTTGCCATGAAAATCACAACAGTCTAAAGGAATACGGTGTTGCATCAAATAGATACACGTTCTGTCAGAAGTGCTTTAATGACATTCAGGGAGATACTGTGACTCTAGGGGATGATCCGCTGCAGTCCCAAACGTAAGTGAAGAACAACTATTACAAATATTAAGTTGTATTAAAAATTACAATTATATTTTTGCATTGATTTTATCAGTCAAATTAAAAAGGACCAATTCAAGGAAATGAAGAACGATCATTTGGAGCTGGAGCCTTTTGTTGATTGCCAGGAGTGTGGTCGTAAGCAGCATCAAATCTGTGTTCTTTGGTTGGACTCCATCTGGCCAGGAGGTTTTGTGTGTGATAATTGCCTAAAGAAAAAAAAAACTCTAAGCGAAAGGAGAACAAATTTAATGCCAAGCGACTACCTACTACTAAATTAGGCGTATATATTGAGACGCGAGTAAACAACTTCCTAAAGAAGAAGGAAGCTGGCGCTGGTGAGGTACATATACGTGTGGTATCGTCATCAGACAAATGCGTCGAGGTTAAGCCGGGTATGCGACGTCGCTTTGTTGAGGGTGGCGAAATGATGCAAGAATTTCCATATCGGGCAAAGGCACTGTTCGCTTTCGAAGAAGTAGACGGTATTGATGTTTGTTTTTTTGGCATGCACGTGCAAGAATATGGTTCTGAGTGTCCAGCGCCCAACACGAGACGTGTGTACATTGCATATTTGGATTCCGTGCACTTCTTTCGACCCCGGCAATATCGCACGGCTGTCTATCATGAGATATTGCTTGGCTATATGGACTATGTGAAGCAGCTTGGCTATACGATGGCTCACATTTGGGCGTGCCCGCCCTCTGAGGGAGATGACTATATATTTCACTGCCATCCGACTGATCAGAAAATACCAAAACCTAAGCGATTGCAGGAGTGGTATAAGAAAATGCTCGACAAGGGCATGATTGAGCGTATAATTCAGGACTATAAGGACATACTAAAACAGGCCATGGAGGATAAACTGGGTTCTGCCGCTGAATTGCCCTATTTTGAGGGTGATTTCTGGCCCAATGTTTTAGAGGAGAGCATAAAAGAACTTGACCAAGAAGAGGAGGAAAAGCGAAAACAGGCAGAGGCCGCTGAAGCAGCTGCTGCTGCCAATGTATGTATTTTGATAAATTTTTTTTTTTTTTATATATTTATATCTAATTATGAATGTCATCTATATTTGCAGCTCTTTTCTATTGAGGACAATGAAGTCAGTGGCGATGGTAAAAAGAAGGGTCAGAAAAAGGCCAAGAAATCCAATAAATCCAAGGCAGCACAGCGTAAAAACAGCAAGAAGTCTAATGAGCATCAGTCGGGCAATGATTTATCTGCTAAGATATATGCCACAATGGAGAAACACAAAGAAGTTTTTTTTGTCATACGTTTACATTCCGCTCAGTCGGCCGCAAGTCTGGCTGTAAGTTTATTTATTAAATCAACTATCTATATTCTAATATAATAACTTATGAAATTCTCACTTAGCCTATACAAGATCCCGATCCGTTATTAACCTGCGATCTGATGGACGGACGCGATGCATTCCTGACACTGGCTCGTGACAAGCACTATGAATTCTCATCGTTGAGACGTGCGCAGTTCTCTACGCTATCAATGTTGTACGAACTGCATAATCAGGGTCAGGACAAGTTTGTTTACACTTGTAACAATTGCAAGACAGCAGTAGAGACACGTTATCACTGCACCGTTTGTGATGTAAGATGAACTGCTAAATCAGACCTAACAATTTTGGCATTAACATTATTTATGCTAAAATCATGTTTACATTTGTATATATACCTATTTTCTTTTTTAAATAACAGGATTTTGATCTGTGTACAGTGTGCAAGGAGAAGGTTGGACATCCGCATAAAATGGAAAAACTGGGCTTCGATTTGGACGACGGCTCGGCGCCAGCCGATCTCAAGCAAGCAAATCCACAGGAAGCAAGAAAGCAGTCCATTCAACGCTGTATTCAATCGTTGGTACATGCGTGCCAGTGCCGTGATGCTAATTGCCGTTTGCCGTCGTGTCAGAAGATGAAGCGGGTTGTGCAACATACTAAGAATTGCAAGCGAAAGACTAACGGCGGATGTCCTATATGTAAGCAGCTGATCGCCTTATGTTGTTACCATGCCAAACACTGTCAGGAGCAAAAGTGTCCGGTGCCTTTTTGTCCTAACATTAAGCACAAGCTTAAGCAGCAACAACTACAACAAAAGTGAGTAATTGAAAGCATGATAAGCTATTATTTATTTATTATCGTCTTTCTCCGCTCTGATGATCCAAACGCTATATCTAAATTGATATTACATCTAGGTGGACTATCTGAAATGTTTACTTTTTGTGTTATATGTTTGGGTTGATATTTATGTATCTGGCCTACCAATAATAAATATAGCATATTTAGGGTAGAAGATGGTTTTATCGTTTTTCAAAGTATTTGCTTTGAAGATTAGTACACTTTTGCATATCCAATCAATGTTTTGGGGCTCTCAAAATGTGGGAGATGCCCGTTGTGGTGATGAAGAATTATTCTACTTTTGATTCATTCAATCGTTTTAGCCCTTTTACAATACATGAAGAATTCATTTGGTACAGAATTTTATATTTATATTTGTTTTCTTGGCCAGAACCCCAAACGCATTCAAAAAAATCTTGACACTCATCATAGAACATAGACTCGCATAATTTGATTATTTTTCTGCGTGATTGAACACGCAGCTTTCTACGCAAGCTAGTATCTCTCTCTCTCTCACTCTCTCACTCTCTCACTCTCTCACTCTCTCACTCACTCTCTCACTCACTCTCTCACTCACTCTCTCACTCACTCTCTCACTCACTCTCTCACTCACTCTCTCACTCACTCTCTCACTCACTCTCTCACTCACTCTCTCACTCACTCTCTCACTCACTCTCTCACTCACTCTCTCACTCACTCTCTCACTCTCTCTCTCACTCTCTCTCTCACTCTCTCTCTCACTCTCTCTCTCACTCTCTCTCTCACTCTCTCTCTCACTCTCTCTCTCACTCACTCTCTCACTGGCCGGCGGTTTACTGGTGAGGCTTTTTATTCGAATATAATTGTCCAATTCAGGGGTTTCTGCTGCGTCTACAGGCTCCTCATCTATTTGCATAATTGCTTCAGCTAGCGGTGCAAACCGATTGTTAATAAGCGCTGCTGTGGAAGTTGAGGCAGCATATGAGTTTTTCCTGCTGTCTGTTATATTAATGGTTGGTAGCTTAGTTTTTTGAATTGACTTAGCTACTTTGCCTACTCCTTTCTGCTGTCTACGTACGAAAACCAAAGTCATTTGGAACGAGCAGTCAAGAGTTACAGATTTAGCTGAAGCTATTTATTGTTGGCTGTTAATATATAGTATATATAGTATATAGAGCAAATAGTTGTAGCATTTGGTGTAAACTTTGAAGCACCCCTCGTTGTTAAAGAGGTAGTGGTAGTGTTGCTAGTTGTTGTGGCCATCCAGCTATTGCTGTCATTTGCTGATAGTGGTTGACCTGGCTGTGCTGGTCTAAGGAGCACAGAAGCAAGTTGCCCTCGCAGCTCTGTTGGAGATTGAAAAACTACTTTCTTCATCGCCTCGAAATTCGCCCGCCCATGTCTGGGCTGAGATTGAGAAGATGAATTTTTACTCATTTCTAGGCAAATATATTTGCCAACAAAGAATGTTTTTGATTAATCAGTGAGAAAGAAGTAGTTTGCGGGAATTTTCTTTTGCCCAGCAGGCAAGAGTAATTACGTTTGCGAGTTACACTATTGTCTTTGTTTTGATCGTTACCGTTGCCGATGCCGCGCGAGACGGAGTCCAAAAATAGATTTTACACTAGGCCGCATGCGCAGCGAGATAAGTAAGACCTTTCTTAAGGGCAAGCGCAGTCGATGGGTGTATTGTTTTTGTTTTGACCGAATTTGGCGCCGCTTAGGCGGCAATAATATATGTATGTATACATAGTTGTGTTTTGTGCACCCATACATATATGCGTATCGTTTGGTATTTCTTGCTCCGCTTATTAAAATATTTTTCCGCACAACTGTCTTATTTACGTAATCATACATTCGTACAGTTTGAGAATAGTATTTTTTCGAGAAATGCAAATTTTGCGTCTCTAGCTGATATTGTTGTTGAGATCTAAGCGTTCCTATGGATAATAAAGAAAATAATGTAATTAACGGCTTATAATAGCTTTGGCTTGCGTTTATGAAAGAAAATATACTGAGTGTTTTGTGTCTACTTTAAATGTTGAACTAATCATTATTAATTTCAGGCTACAACAGCAACAGTTGCTGCGTCGTCGCGTGGCTCTAATGTCCAGAACAGCAGCACCGGCTGCTCTGCCCGGACCAGCTGTGAGTGGGCCTGTAGTAGCAGCTGGTGGAGTTGGTGGTGTGCCTATAGTGGGCATGTCCGGTGTGGCGGTTAGTCAACAGGTGATATCCGGTCAGGCAGCCATTTTGCCAGCCGGCACAGGTGGTATGAGTCCATCCACGGCGACTGTACCATCGCCGGTTTCTGTTGCTGGAATGGGCGGAATGACTTCACCACATTCACACCAGCCAGGCATTGGCATGAAGCCAGGTAGTGGCCACTCACCGTCACCTAACGTGTTGCAGGTTGTAAAACAGGTCCAGGAAGAGGCCGCTCGTCAACAAGTGCCTCATAGCTTTGGCAAAGGAGTGACCATGGCTCCGCCTGTTATGCAAAGGCCCATGGGCGTAAACGTACCTAATCAAGGCACAATGGGCGGCATTGTTGGGAATGTTGGCGTCAATCAGTTAGCTGGCAATGTGAGCGTAGGACCAGGTGCCGGATCGATATCCGGTGGGGGTAACTGTAATAATGTCCTGAATGCTAATAATTTGTTGTCGATGGAACAGTGGGGTAGTGGTGTTGGAGGCGGCCCACAACAACGATATGCCAACAACGCTTCCAACCAACCGGTTATGCGACAATCCAACCAGTTAATGCAGCAGAACCTACAGCAACAGCAGCAACAACAGATGATAGCTATAGCACCAAGTCAGATGGGTGGTGGTGTAGGCGGTGTAGGAGTTGGCGTTGGTGCTGCTCAGATGCCCATTATAGGCGCTGGCGTTGGCATGGGCGGAGGCGGTACACCTCACGGTATAGGCATGGGAGCGCCGATGGGTGCTTCAGCCGCTGGTAGCGGTGTTCGTCCACCGGGGACTCAAGGCGTGGGTATCGGTGGCTCCGGCGGTGGCGGTGGAGGCCCCAACATGGTGAATGGACCGCCTCTTAACACCCAGACATTAGCGCAGATCATGCAAAAGATTAAAAATAATCCAACAAACGAGAGCAACCAGCACATACTTAGCATTCTAAAGCAGAATCCGCAAATAATGGCGGCCATCATCAAACAACGTCAGCAGAGTCAAATCAATGCAGCTGCTGGCGGAGCTAGTGGTGGATCACTTCAATCTGGTAACGGTCCACAAACAGCGCAACATCAGCAACAGCAGCAGCAACAACAGCAGCATCAGCAACAACAGGTGGTGCAACAACAAATGCAGCATATGATGAACCAACAGCAGCAAGGACCTGGCCCAGGACCACCACAAATGGGACCTGGCCAACAGCAACAAGTGAGCCTAATGCAGGTTGCACAGCAGCAGCAACAGGGGCCGTCGCATCAGCGCATGGCCAATATGCAGAATGCAGCTATGATGCTTCCAAATCTCCCGCATGGTGTTAATGCTCAAGGAAATATGGTAAGTTGATTATGTTTGAATATTTGCACTAAATGATCCCCGTTTATACTCGCTGTCACGGAATATATTCGCTTTGTGTAAAAGTATATAACCGGCAGGAGACTTGGCAGACCCTACAATGTACAGTCATGCTCATACAATTGGCACAAATGAAATATCATAAAAAAAATATGCAAGAACAAATTTTAAAGCTTTACCTCGTAGGCTACATGCCTACACTAACAAGCGGATCAGTCGACCGCGCGCGACAGCGACAGCGCGACCCTGTCCAGTTTTATAAATTAAGTATTTTGATTATAATATAAATAAGAACGTAGCAGATGTTTATTGAAGAATACTCTTTTGACACTCTCATTTAGCATATGAATTCTTTGCATGCTTACAGCAGCTAACTTTCACATATTTATACATATTCAATCAAAAGCTGAGTGTTACGACACTTAATTTACTTATGCTTGTGTCGCATTAGTTATCTATCTCGCTCGCACACATATGCACACATGGTAAGCAGACGCATGTATCACAGTCGTTCGCTGTCTCGCTCGCACACATGTGCTGCCTGCTGCTATGATTCAATGGAAAAATAACTTATTTTTTTGCTGATTTTCTGTCTTATTTATAAACCGATCTTGATGAAACTTTAAGCGTTCCTTCTATATATCATGCTTAACACACTTGTTAAGTTAGAAGTTTCTACGTTGAGAAATGTAGCCATAATTAGTTTTTTTTTAATTGCGGAGGTGGGGGGGAAAGATATCGAAAATCTAACATAAACTCGATCTGGAGAGGGTATACAGGAACCTTCATGCCAAATTTGGTGTCTCTAGCTCTTATAGTTTCTAAGATCGACGGACAGACAGACGGACATGGCACAGGGTATAAACCTGTCATTCAATTGGGATGTTATTCATGGAAATATTTGACATAGCATAGATCCAATGAGGAAACAAGAAAACGCAGTCTTCATATATCGTAATGTGTTTTATATTTGATCGCAAGTAAATTATAAGAATTACGTGAAATATATAGTTTTAAATTTCGGTATATAAATAGTCTGATTTGCTCCCCATGCCATGCACAGCCATTTGCAGGTTTGATCCCCATTTATTAGTTCTTTTAGATTTTCATTAATTGCAGAAGAGTTATCATAGATATGTATTATAGGCTAGTTACAATTATAAGAATGGATCCCGAATAATTAAAGCAAAAGAGATGGCACAGATATACATAAATAAGAAGTGTGCGTGAGCTGTGAAAAGCCACCAAAGTCAAATTGGCGCAATTTCGAACTAGAATTTTAATAATTAGCTTATATTAATTTTTTGAGTATTTTAAGCAGCCAACAGCGAATTTCGTGTGCTAATTAAAAATTTTTTTTTTTGCTGAATACATATTACCAAAGAAATTGAGCGGATGGATATATAACATTTTTCCTGGGAATCTGGCCATAAAAATAGTCTCTGCGCGATGGGTATTGCGATTGCTTACACTTGGCCGACCACAAGTGGTACTAACTCAATTGAACTCAATTTTATCGCCGATATTTAGATCACGAAATTTAGAAATACCACCACTCACTAGAAACCTGGAAAGAATCTCGAGACTGGGTTAATGTGGGTGAACGAGTACAAGAAGGCCCCGAATTATTATCATTATCTCATATATTACCGCAAAGGTTGATGTTTTCTTTAAATGCTTTAAATGGCCACCAAATACAAATATTATTGGTTGTATTTCAGCTTTCTTAACAGGAAATGCCAAAAGTCACTGACATATCCCATAATCCCCCAATTTTAATTTTTATTTAAATACTTTATTTTAAAGACACTCGACAGAAGCGGTCAATATATATCAAGTGGTCGAGACACCGAGTTTTGTGATCTTGCAGGTGAATTGAGGATAGCATTCTGCATTTGGTGGTCCCCCAAAATATGCAAAAGAGCAATTTCCCACATTTTTCTCTGGTCTAATTTAAGTGTTGCTTTTTAACTTTATTAATACTTGATTTTTTTTGACCTGCGTTGAAAGCTTTCAATGGCTGTTGATTGAACCCGTTGAAAGCTCACGACCTCTTGAGCTTTCTAAATATAGTCATGTCCGTCTGTCCAGATCCGTCCTTAGAATGCAGAAAGTTCAAATTTTGTTGCCGGATTAATACAGTCGATCGCACACAAAAGGATGATAACCAGTACCATCATCCATAAGAGATAGATGTATGAACATACAAAAAAGAGATGCTCCGCTCCGGAGTATTTGCATAAATATGCTAAGCACACGGTATATTGTTTGCTCGATTTGGCTCACACACGTGTATTAATCAAATATATATATATATATATATAAATTTCTAGTTATTACCATCTCTGAAATCTGGTTGTTTATACAGACAGGGCATTATTTGTATAAGGTCAAGAAGTATTTTTCTATATAATTCTCTCTTTCTTTCTGATGCGTTTTTCTAATCATGTGCTGTCTCATTCACACAGGTGGCCAATCAAAACTGGAATAAGATGCGCTACATGCCATTGAATCAATATCCACCACCATATCCTCAACGTCAACGTGGTCCTCACATCGGCGGAGCTGGTCAACAGTTCCCAGGCGGTACAGCTGGCTCATTTAATCCTGGCGGAGCTGGAACCGTTACTGGTGTACCAGTAGCCGCTACTCCTGTCGTTGGCAGCGGTGCGGCGGGATCCGGCTCTGACCAATACTCCATGGCCAATGCTGCAGCTTCCAACATGCTGCAACAGAGCGGAGGTGGTGGAGGTGTCAAGCCCGGATCACAACAACAGATGGGTGTTATGCAACCAGGCATGCAGCAACAACAACCTTTACAGCAACAACTGATGCAGGTTGTGGTTGCTGGTAGTGGGGGCATAAATAATGCAAACTCACAGAATACACTGTCTGGTGGCGGTGGTGGACCGGGCGCCAATGTGATGGGCCCGCCAACACCGCATACGCTGCAACAGCAGCTGATGCAGTCGGCGCGGTCCTCCCCCCCGATACGCTCTCCCCAGCCAACTCCCTCTCCGCGATCTGCGCCATCTCCGCGCGGCCCATCTGCATCGCCGCGCGCTCAGCCTTCACCGCACCATGTGATGAGCAGCCATTCACCAGCGCCCCAAACACCACATGATGTCATGCACAATCATGCCATACATCATCAGTCACCACTACCAGGTGTATCTCAGGATGTGGGAGTTGGCGGTGTCGGGGTGGGCGTAGGTGTTCGCGTAAATGCTGGCAACATTAGCAATGCTGGCGGCGCCATGCCTGATGCTTCTGATCAACTTACCAAGTTTGTGGACGGGCTTTAGTGCATCAATAATGCAAACGTCAAAGGTAGTGGCAATGACAACAACAGCAACAATTAGCACATGTAATTATCGCAATATTGAAAAGCAACCGGAACATCAACCATTACAATCACCGCATTACTTTTGATGCACGGCCTTACTGTTAATGCTTCTCTGGTTGGTTTGGGCTAATGATTGTAGGTTGAATAGTTATAGCTTCTGTTGTGATTAGATACCCCAATTTTGCTACAAAAACTGTGTGTTTATCTTTTTGTACTTTTCTTATGTATAGAGATATGTTCAATATAGGCTATCAACTACTATGTATTTGCGCCTAAGATTATGTTATCAGCATCCTTGCATTAACTTGTTGGATGACTGCTATCATGCGTTCATATACACAAATATAGACACTTTCTAAGTTTAGGATTTGAATAAAGCTCATATACAGCAATCACTTTTGTCTATTATGATGATCAGTCACTTTTATTTGAAACAATATTTATCAATATTTAGTGCAATCGGTTAGGTCTCACTCACAGCATATGCAACAGGATGGATTTGGAATATTATAGATTTTACAAACGTAAAACGTTAAATTATGATTTATCTTTATTATGCAAAACATTTACAAACAAAACATTAAAAGCAATGCTGCGAATAAACAAAAAATAAATAAACAAATTAATAAACCAAAAACGGAAAAAAATTAAGAAAATCATACATAGAACATTATATATTGTAGTATCTGTATGGAGTATACACTCTATTTTATTTAAAGCATCAAAAATGTATTCAATATTACCTACACGTTTTAAATCAAAAGTTTAAGTGATGCAGATGGTTTATAGAAGTATATTTATTATTATTTTAAAAATGAATTTTTTGTACCTAACTTTAAGCTTAAAAATATCATTCTAAATCAAGAGAAACGCAGCAAAAAAAAAAACAGAATAATAAAGTAATGCATTGAGACTATCAGAACTTTCAAATGCATATACAATATATGTTGAAGAATTTGTATAGTGTTTTATGGGTAGCAATTTTTGAGCTAAGTTGTCAGTTTATTATGTGCTCCTTATAGGAGCTTGAATTGGGAACACACTTACAAATATTTTTATATTGATATCACTATCGGCATACATGATTTTCATAAACGTAAAATATGTGTACTATGCTTAAATGCGAGTTTCACAAACTAAAAATAACATCATGCCAGTGCTCCATTGTTATCAACTTCCAATTGACATACAACAATAACAAGTTATAACAGATATTGGTAGATTCAAGTAAAACATCAATAACAAAATCGATTAGAGCATCAACAAACAACATTTTAAGCAATAGTCGAAATGATTTGTAAACAATTAGATTAATATCGATAACTAATTAAATAGAATAAAAAGCCTGCATACATATGTTTAGAAATTTCCTCTATTTTTAAGTTAGCCGTAAGTGCGTAATTATTTTTAGGATAATTTTTTTAACTTACAAGTTTTTGCTACTTATTGTAAATACACACATTACATAATTTACTTAAAATTTAATTTTGTGATAGTTGAAATAACAAGCATCATATTAAAGAAGAAAAGGTTTTTAATAAATTTTCACTATGTGCTGCGTTTACATTTGTCTCAAAATATCACGACAAAATACACAATGTTAATTTTATTAATTATTTGAACTGTAATTATTGCTATTTGTAAACGCATTAAACATATACATACATTTAGCAGTAGGGAGCTAGATTTAAGTCCAATACTATTATTACGTGGCATGCAGTTATCTTGTAGTTGACAATTTGATAAGCAGTGCGATAAGCTCATTTTTTTTTACTATAGTTTCTGCCGCCCAAGATTCATGTACAGACTGTACAAGAGAAGGAGATACAGGAGCTTTCAAGGGATGCACAGAAAAAGAGAAAAGTAAGAGGGACAGGGAGAGAGCGCGTTAAACATTCTGTAAATTATCTACACATAACATACCAAATTGTAAACTACGCAAAAAATGCCTTCAAAATGCGTTAACAGGGAAAAGCAACTTTAATTGTAAATAGACATATGTATGATAACATTATATGCAGAGACAGACTTTGTTATGCGGTACTTTGCTATAGGAATAGGAAGTCAAGTCCAACACCTTAGTTCTAAGCATTGCAATAACATGCATATAGTACAAAGTATGCATAAATTGTACAGTTGATGTGTTTTGAAATCGCCCAGTTTGTTAAAAAGAAACGAAGACAGTAACACGAAAAAGCTTACAATAGCAATATAGCTTCAGCGCCTGTGCCACCTAAAAGGCGCTTGTGTGTGCTACATATTTAAAAAAAAAGAAAGATTAATAATAATTTGAGGCCAAGGCAGCCTTTGTTGCCTTAGGCTCTTTGCTTGTGAAAATATCGAGACGATGAAAACGAAACGGAAACATGACGCTGCCTTTAATAGTGGCTCCTATGATGCGGTCATCGTGCGCACAGGCACAGTTCCCAAAGTCAAAAATAAACAACTACTTTAACCAAAAAAAGAAAGGAATCAAAATAGCTGATACGTCTGCTTCACTTTTGATTTGTTTAAGGTTCAGTTAGCAGCAATGAACACAGGTTTTACGAAGTGAATGTGTATGGAAAATGGGTGGGTGGATACATTTTAAAACATTTTTTGAAAGACATTTATTTCTGTTATTTTGTGTGAGTGAGCTATGTAGATGGATTGATAGAGCGACGGAGAGAGAAAGAGCATATTCCAAAACTATTTGTGATTACAATTATATGTAAATGAAAAGAGAAAGCAACACAAACGCATTAATTTAATACGAGAAAAGAAAGTTAAAACATATATTAGTCTAAGTTAGTTTAAAAAGGAGCCAGTAATGGTTCACAGATATAAAGAGTTTTACTTGCATATATTTATACCATATATGTATATGTATTTATACATATGGTAAGCCGATTAGATCAGTTAAGAATTGTACATTTTAAATATGATCATTTATTCTAAATGCAAGTGGACATAATGCCCGCATTGCTGGTATGTTTATTATAATACATTACACTTTAGTTTCTATAAGCAAACAGGATAAACAAAATGAAGTAACAAGAGAATAACATAGATAAGTCAAGTGTAAACCAAGCCTTAGTAAAAAAATCTAGTTTTAATAATAAAACCAACACATTAAAACCAACATAAGAATAAAAAACTAATAATCAGCAAGGGTTACAATATAATAATAACATGTATTATAGTGCGAAGTGTATGTATACAAAAATCGAATTTGTTACTCTTCAATTAATTACTTTATTATTTTCTTCGTTGTTTTACGTATTTTTGATATGAATTAATTGTTTTCTGTATTTTAATATGTATATTAAAAAATGATTAAACAGTTATAAAAAAAGGAAATCATAGAACACAGCAAAAACAACCACACTCTGTAATTAACAAAATAACTTGCTTGAAAGTGTAAAATAAATTAATTTAAATAAAAATATAAAATTTTAGAATACTTTTGAATGTTTTTAAATGGTTTTATTTTAATTACCTATGGTTTGGTGCAGGTCCGATTTTGAACAATACAGTACATATTTTACTAATCTCTCTAATATTGTGTATTTGGGTTCCTCCTAAATATACTGACAACATTTTTAGACTCTGTACTAAAAGTACATAGTCTTCTAAGTTTGACGAAAGCGATTTGTGCGTAACAGGCAGAAGGAGTCATCTCCGACCCTATAAAGTATATATATTCTTGATCAGCATCAATAGCCGAGTCGATTGAGCCATGTCCGTCTGTCCGTCTGTCTGTCCGTCTGTCAGTCTGTCCGACTGTCCGTCTGTCCGTCCGTATGAACACCTAGATCTCAGAGACTATAAGAGCTAGAGCTACCAAATTTGGTGACAACACTCGTATAGTGTGCAGGCATATCAAGTTTGTTTTAGATTTTTGCCACGCCCCCTTCCGCCCCCGCAAATCGAAAAAAACGTATTATAAGAGCTACAGACTTGGCACACATGGCAGATTTGGCACAAATCGAGTGTGCCCTGGTGCGGACGTTTTCCGAAAATTTCATCCCAACAACAGCAAGACTCGCTACGAGGGCGCGGGTTCAAATCTCGCTGCTGACAATTACAAATTTGAGTTATATTTTTCAATTATTAATTAATTATTGCTATTTTATTTAAATATATATTATAAATTCTGCCTCATTTGTCAGAAAGTAGCAAAATCTTAAAAATAGAAATAACAAAATTTAGTTAGAAATTCGAATTAATGTACATATATGTCAAATGCTAAAATTCGTGCTACATAAGTATAGAGATTGCCGTCTTCGAACTATATGAAGCAGTAGTTTAGCTTAGAGGACATCGGATTTGCGCGTGAGAGGTCTGGGGTTCGAAGCTTACTCTGACCGCGAATAACTTTTTAATTTTTTTTTTTTTTTTGCAAATGCAGGCATTTTTTAACGTACTTACAATTTAATAAAAGCAATACAATGCAATACATTGCATTAGACAACCAACCAAAGTAACATAAAAAACTTCATTAAACTGACCACAAAATTAAATATTAGTAGATAATTAAGATAAACAAATACAGCCTGAAGGCCTTAGTTGCTCTGGCTACACTATTGTACTTTAGAATTAATTCTAAGCTACAATTATTAATAATAATAATAATAACATTGCATTAGAAAATACTTACTAAGAAACTTTCAAGGCGGCAATGAATGGGAAATACGAATTCAGTTATTTTGATCTTGTTGGCTTGCGGTTCGATTTGCCGGTGGCACAGGGCGTAGAGCATTAGACTGTGAATCAAGGGATCGCGAGTTCGAGGCTCGGAAGATTCGTTTTGCTATCTGTACAATATTTTTTGAATGCGTAGATTTTGCTATTCACGATTAGTACAGATTCTCCCACTGTCGACTGCGGTCGACTGTAGTCTTACCCACCTTCAGTTGTAAATACTGATGCAAGGTACTATACTGTCGCATGCGCCTCGTTTAAATCTAAATTTTGCTAAAATCGGACTACTATATCAGGAATAATACATAGAAACGATCGTCTGAACTTGAATACAAGGCTATGCAAGGGTATCAAGTCCTGTGTGTTTTCCCAGTTATCTTGACAAAATTTGCAGGCATAGAGGGTTCATTTGGTTGACCATAGAACCCCACACTCTCAGCAAGGAACCCCAGAGAGTAAAAAGCCGAACGGAGGGCGCAAAGCAGAGTGCAGCGAGCATCGCTGTGTGGAATAGACAGCAGAACAGAACGCACGGCCTATGTGCCATGCGCTCGCGTTTCGTTTCTGTGTGTATATTCAACAGATACACACAATCATGTTCTCCGTATGAAGTTTGGCAACGTCCATGCCAATGCTTGTGCGCTGATTTCATTCTTTCAAGCAAGCGACGATATCAAATGTGAAAATGTCTCTGTCCTTGCATATATGTCGATATTTACGGCCGCCGTATATGTATATGTATACGTATCTAATAATTGTTGTTGGTAATTTGGCTTACAATTATATGTTTGGACATCGTCTTGAACAGTGTCGGCAACGGTTCCGATCAAAACAAAGATAAGCGCATAGCAACAAGCATCGCGAATTCTTGCCCGGTGGACAAGACCAAGGCCCTCGCCCGCGCGCGCCCCCGGGTTTGACCGGTATCGAGGGACAGTTAGTTCGTTAGCAGCAAACCTTTAGTGTTTGGTGAACACAAATAAACTTTTGTTATTGTGTTGTTGCTTTATAATGAACGACAAAACATGGAACGCACGAGGACTGCTCAAAAACATCGACGAGCTTAAACAGAAAATACACTTTCCAGCAGAGGAGGAGGTGCAGTTATTGTTAAAGCCAACATCCACCACTCCCAAAGTGAGCCGTTTTTGCGTTGGAAGGTGCAAGCAGCAAGTATAAGCTTACCAACGAATTATGGAAATGTTAATATTGCTTCTTTATACCTTCCTCCTAATGAAGGTATGAAGGTATCCATATACAACGCCATATTGAGCCCAATATGGACTCCAAATCTATGGGATCGCTGCCAAAACCCATTTCAATAAGGTTCGAGTGGCACAGAGCAAAATACTCAGGGAAATCTGCAATGCTCCCTGGTACATGTGCACTAGGGACATAGAAAAAGATCTAGGGGTTGATAAGATTGGCGATGCTATGCAAAATCAAGCTGGGCTCGCATCCCAGTTTACTCGCACGACGGCTAATACATTATAGAGGAAAATGGAGACTCAAAAGGCACCATCCACAGGATCTGCCTTCCAGAATCTTGAATTAAAGCGTTCATGTTAAAATGTAAAATATCAATATATCACTGTTTTGTTAATCATGTTTACTATTTTTTTTATTGTTACGGAAAATGAATATTTCACTATTTTCCTTTTGTAGCCAATATCAGTAATATTTTTCTTTTTGATTTAAATTTAAAATTAATTGTAACCCTCTGGAGTAACTCCTCACCTTCATGGCGTCTGCCCAGATTGGCGCAGCATAGAGTGTGATTGAGCGTACGACGCTCATCAATAGCAACCTCCTCTCCTGCTTGGGTCCCCGCGTGTTGAGCATGATGCGGGTTAGTGCACGACACGAGTTAACCGCTTTCTCCTGCACCGCTCTTAACTGCTCCCGGTAGCTTAGGCGTGTGTCAATCGTAGCTCCAAGGTACCGAATGGCCCGTTTCGATGACACGACGCTATCGCCGATCCTGATATGGGCTGTCTCCACCCTCTTCCGGCTACTGACGAGCACTGCCTCAGAGTTGCCAGCTATAATCAAACTGGGCGGAGCCACTGCATCACCAGGATAACTGCCGTATTGCAGATGGATTCAGCCTCACTAAGATGCTTGGCCACGACCACGAGAGCTATGTCGTCCGCATAGCCTACTATTTGGAGCCTTCTTTTGCCTTCGAGGCAATCTCCGTCATCATCCGTATTGCATCGGTGGTGGACAATGACTTCCTGAAGTTGTACTAAAGTGGCGACAGCCTCAACTTCAAAGGGAAGTCACCAGGTTGCCCTCCCGGTAGGGGAAAAGTTTTTCCACAATACCCTTAAGTTGCGTGGGGTCGTCTTGTGCTTCTTGCCTATTCGCCTATATACGCTTTAGTATTATCTTGTAAGCCTTGCCCTCGTGCTCTGCAGAGTCGCATAGACAGAGGAAGCATTCATGCTTGCTGGCTTGCTTCCTAGCATCTCGGAATTGCCGCTGTAGGGATTGGGAGTTTAAACTGACTCTTCTTCGTTCGCGTTGACTGCCTTCTTACAGACAAGCAGCTCCTGCGCGCCTGTGCTATCTCCTCATTCCACCAGTAAGTTGGTCTGTGGTGACGCATATACCGCTTACTGGCCACCATGCTAGCTTCGCAAGCCCCTTTAACCTGGTGTGACAGCTGATGTGTCATATTGACTGCCGAGGCTGAGACCGCCAGTTCGCTCATACAACTTGTAAATGCTTGCGCATTTAATGAGTCCTCCTTATATGTCATGCCCATGGGAGCGTGACTCCGGTCTCGCCTGTTTGGTGTTCCAACGGTGAACAAAATGGGCTCGTGATCGCTCCCCGTATAGTGGTCTCCTATTTGCCATTTTGAATAGATGAAGGTAAGATCAATGACTGACCCTACTCCGCCACGACTAAAGGTATGGCGGCAGCCACGATTAAGGAGGGCTAAATCAAGTGCCGCGAACGCTTCGTGCAGACACCGGCCTCTAGCATTGCTGCTCCACTCGAGTGCCCATACATTAAAGTCTCCGGCTATGATGGCCAGACTATGGCTACGAGCATCGATAGCAATCCCTTCCAGTGCCCTGCTGTAATCTTCGTAGCTCAGACTCGGAGGGAGATAGCAGCTGTACAGCCAGTAGTCCCCCAGTCTTGCTCGAACATAATGTGTACCGCAGATCGCCGCCTTGCCAGAGATGCTCCAGCACCACCTTTCACTGAACATACGTCTGTATGGCTAGTTTATTATGGCCATATCTACGCCCAGTTCCTGCACAGAATGCGTGAGAAGGTCATGGACTGCCTCAATGATTTATATTTTGCTGCAGAAAACTAATCAATGTCCAATGTCCTCTTTCAGCTCGTCCAAGTTTTCAGGCATTGGCATTTTTAGCTCCAGGAGAAAGTCTTCTTTTGCCGTTCGTCTAACTTTGTGGACCTTCTCGCCAACGGACTGCAGTTTTGACTTCGTGTAACCATCCTCAGTATAGCGTCTGAGCGAGGTTTCGGCTACCGCATACTGACCGGCTTGTCTACCGCTTTAGCGCTCCTTGTGTGCTTCACAACTGTCCAGTTCTCAGACTTTTGGGGGGCTGCGTTCTGGGTTACTGCATTGCTTACTTCCTTTGGAGGCGGTACCTGGTGTCTTGACGTAGTTTGGACATCGGTTGACACAACGGCTGGCGTGCACAGGCTGCATAAAAGCTTCTAAAGATCAATTAGCCTCGCTATCCCGTCTCTCATGAGCGTGTTTATATGCCGCTGACTGCAAAGAGTGTCGACAGACTCACCAGAGCAAGTCTCATGGTCTTAAGTGTTCCCTTAAAGCTCGCATTTTTTTGCTTGCCACGGAAATTATCGGGCCTGTCCTGGCTTGGCTGCTTCGGCCCCGACCCTTGTGGAAGTGGCGTCCGCTGTACCAAAGGTCGTCTTCGAAAAGGTTGCGACGAATCATCCATCACAAAGCTGGTAACCGCAGTGCAGACCCACGGTAGCCACAGGTTTCCCTTGGCTTTTGACCGGTGGGGTTTATACCGCCCCGCCTCGGTCTTCAGAGCCCCTTAAAGTAAGCACCGCCTCAGCGGAAGGGGTTGGCAAGCAGTCGGATCCGTGACCTTTATCTCTTTTTTCTGCACTAGAAGCCAGTATATGTACTGGTCGACCTGGGCGTATGCAGCAATTCCAGTAGATGTTAGCTCCTGAAGGTATGCAAGGAAATATTTGCACTGCTTGCTGCTTCGCACTGCTTGCTGAACTGCCTCCTATAAGCTAAGCAGTCGGCATACTGTGGCTCCAAAGCAGCCCTGCTTAGACAAGTAGCTGGGCAACTCTACCACCAGCTGATTCATTGTAATAAATTGCAACTCTTCGTAAGCCACAGATCTATGTCTATGTCTATGTCTGTGTCTATGTCTATGTCTATGTCTATGTCTATGTCTATGTGTCTATGTCTATGTCTATGTCTATGTCTATGTCTATGTGTGTCTATGTCTATGTCTATGTCTATGTCTATGTCTATGTCTATGTCTATGTCTATGTCTATGTCTATGTGTCTATGTCTATGTCTATGTCTATGTCTATGTCTATGTCTATGTCTATGTCTATGTCTATGTCTATGTGTCTATGTCTATGTCTATGTCTATGTCTATGTCTATGTCTATGTCTAGTGTCTATGTCTATGTGTGTCTATGTCTATGTCTATGTCTATGTCTATGTCTATGTGTCTATGTCTATGTCTATGTCTATGTCTATGTCTATGTCTATGTGTCTATGTCTATGTCTATGTCTATGTCTATGTCTATGTGTCTATGTCTATGTCTATGTCTATGTCTATGTCTATGTCTATGTCTATGTCTATGTCTGTCTATGTCTATGTCTATGTCTATGTCTATGTGTCTATGTCTATGTGTCTATGTCTATGTCTATGTCTATGTCTATGTCTATGTCTATGTCTATGTCTATGTCTATGTCTATGTCTATGTCTATGTGTCTATGTCTATGTCTATGTGTATGTCTATGTCTATGTCTATGTCTATGTCTATGTCTATGTCTATGTCTATGTGTCATGTCTATGTCTATGTCTATGTGTCTGTGTCTATGTCTATGTCTATGTCTATGTCTATGTCTATGTCTATGTCTATGTCTATGTCTATGTCTGTGTCTATGTCTATGTCTATGTCTATGTCTATGTCTCTATGTCTATGTCTATGTCTATGTCTATGTCTATGTCTATGTCTATGTCTATGTCTATGTCTATGTCTATGTCTATGTCTATGTCTATGTCTATGTCTATGTCTATGTCTATGTGTCTATGTCTATGTGTCTATGTCTATGTCTATGTCTATGTCTATGTCTATGTCTATGTCTATGTGTCTATGTCTATGTGTCTATGTCTATGTCTATGTCTCTATGTCTATGTCTCTATGTCTATGTCTATGTCTATGTCTATGTGTCTATGTCTATGTGTCTATGTCTATGTCTATGTCTATGTCTATGTGTCTATGTCTATGTCTATGTCTATGTCTATGTCTATGTCTATGTCTATGTCTATGTCTCTATGTCTATGTCTATGTCTATGTCTATGTCTATGTGTCTAGTCTATGTCTATGTCTATGTGTCTATGTCTAGTGTCTATGTCTATGTCTATGTCTATGTGTCTATGTCTATGTCTATGTCTATGTCTATGTGTCTATGTCTATGTCTATGTCTGTGTCTATGTCTATGTGTCTATGTCTATGTGCTATGTCTATGTGTCTATGTCTATGTGTCTATGTCTATGTCTCTATGTCTATGTCTATGTCTATGTGTCTATGTCTATGTCTGTGTCTATGTCTATGTCTATGTCTATGTCTATGTCTATGTCTATGTCTATGTCTATGTCTATGTCTATGTCTATGTCTATGTGTCTATGTGTCTATGTCTATGTCTATGTCTATGTCTATGTCTATGTCTATGTCTATGTCTATGTCTATGTCTATGTGTCTATGTCTATGTGTCTATGTCTATGTCTATGTCTATGTCTATGTGTCTATGTCTATGTGTCTATGTCTATGTCTATGTCTATGTCTATGTGTCTATGTCTATGTGTCTATGTCTATGTCTATGTCTGTGTCTATGTCTATGTCTATGTGTCTATGTCTATGTCTATGTCTATGTCTATGTCTATGTCTATGTCTATGTCTATGTCTATGTCTATGTCTATGTCTATGTCTATGTCTATGTCTATGTCTATGTCTATGTCTATGTCTATGTCTATGTCTATGTCTATGTCTATGTCTATGTCTATGTCTATGTCTATGTCTATGTCTATGTCTATGTCTATGTGTCTATGTCTATGTCTATGTCTATGTCTATGTCTATGTGTCTATGTCTATGTCTATGTCTATGTCTATGTCTATGTCTATGTCTATGTCTATGTGTCTATGTCTATGTGTCTATGTCTATGTGTCTATGTCTATGTGTCTATGTCTATGTGTCTATGTCTATGTGTCTATGTCTATGTCTATGTCTATGTCTATGTGTCTATGTCTATGTCTATGTCTATGTCTATGTCTATGTCTATGTCTGTCTATGTCTATGTGCTATGTCTATGTGTCTATGTCTATGTGTCTATGTCTATGTGTCTATGTCTATGTGTCTATGTCTATGTGCTATGTCTATGTCTATGTCTATGTGTCTATGTCTATGTGTCTATGTCTATGTGTCTATGTCTATGTGTCTATGTCTATGTGTCTATGTCTATGTGTCTATGTCTATGTGTCTATGTCTATGTCTATGTCTATGTCTATGTCTATGTCTATGTCATGTCTATGTCTATGTGTCTATGTCTATGTGTCTATGTCTATGTCTATGTCTATGTCTATGTGTCTATGTCTATGTGTCTATGTCTATGTGTATGTCTATGTCTATGTCTATGTCTATGTGTCTATGTCTATGTGTCTATGTCTATGTGTCTATGTCTATGTGTCTATGTCTATGTGTCTGTGTCTATGTCTATGTCTATGTCTATGTCTATGTCTATGTCTATGTCTATGTGTCTATGTCTATGTCTATGTCTATGTCTATGTCTATGTGTCTATGTCTATGTGTCTATGTCTATGTGTCTATGTCTATGTGTCTATGTCTATGTGTCTATGTCTATGTGTCTATGTCTATGTGTCTATGTCTATGTGTCTATGTCTATGTCTATGTCTATGTCTATGTCTATGTCTATGTGTCTATGTCTATGTCTATGTCTATGTCTATGTGTCTATGTCTATGTCTATGTGTCTATGTCTATGTGTCTATGTCTATGTGTCTATGTCTATGTCTATGTCTATGTCTATGTCTATGTCTCTATGTGTCTATGTCTATGTCTATGTCTATGTCTATGTGTCTATGTCTATGTCTATGTGTCTATGTCTATGTGTCTATGTCTATGTGTCTATGTCTATGTGTCTATGTCTATGTGTCTATGTCTATGTGTCTATGTGTCTGTGTCTATGTCTATGTCTATGTCTATGTCTATGTGTCTATGTCTATGTCTATGTCTATGTCTATGTGCTATGTCTATGTGTCTATGTCTATGTGTCTATGTCTATGTGTCTATGTCTATGTGCTATGTCTATGTGTCTATGTCTATGTCTATGTCTATGTGTCTATGTGTCTATGTCTATGTGTATGTCTATGTCTATGTGTCTATGTCTATGTGTCTATGTCTATGTGTCTATGTCTATGTGTCTATGTCTATGTCTATGTCTATGTCTATGTCTATGTCTATGTCTATGTCTATGTCTATGTGTCTATGTCTATGTCTATGTCTATGTCTATGTCTATGTGTCTATGTCTATGTGTCTATGTCTATGTGTCTATGTCTATGTGTCTATGTCTATGTGTCTATGTCTATGTGTCTATGTCTATGTGTCTATGTCTATGTGTCTATGTCTATGTGTCTATGTCTATGTGTCTATGTCTATGTCTATGTCTATGTCTATGTCTATGTGTCTATGTCTATGTGTCTATGTCTATGTGTCTATGTCTATGTGTCTATGTCTATGTCTATGTCTATGTCTATGTCTATGTCTATGTCTATGTGTCTATGTCTATGTCTATGTTGTCTATGTCTATGTCTATGTCTATGTGCTATGTCTATGTGTCTATGTCTATGTGTCTATGTCTATGTCTATGTCTATGTCTATGTGTCTATGTCTATGTCTATGTCTATGTCTATGTCTATGTGTCTATGTCTATGTCTATGTCTATGTGCTATGTCTATGTGTCTATGTCTATGTGCTATGTCTATGTGTCTATGTCTATGTGTCTATGTCTATGTGTCTATGTCTATGTGTCTATGTCTATGTCTATGTCTATGTGCTATGTCTATGTGTCTATGTCTATGTGTCTATGTCTATGTGTCTATGTCTATGTGTCTATGTCTATGTGTCTATGTCTATGTGTCTATGTCTATGTGTCTATGTCTATGTCTATGTCTATGTCTATGTCTATGTCTATGTGTCTATGTCTATGTGTCTATGTCTATGTGTGTCTATGTCTATGTGTCTATGTCTATGTGTCTATGTCTATGTGTCTATGTCTTATGTGTCTATGTCTATGTGTCTGTGTCTATGTCTATGTGTCTATGTCTATGTGTCTGTGTCTATGTCTATGTCTATGTCTATGTCTATGTGTCTATGTCTATGTGTCTATGTCTATGTGTCTATGTCTATGTGTCTATGTCTATGTCTATGTCTATGTCTATGTGTCTATGTCTATGTCTATGTCTATGTCTATGTCTATGTCTATGTCTATGTCTATGTCTATGTGCTATGTCTATGTGTCTATGTCTATGTGTCTATGTCTATGTGTCTATGTCTATGTCTATGTGTCTATGTCTATGTGTCTATGTCTATGTGTCTATGTCTATGTGTCTATGTCTATGTCTATGTCTATGTCTATGTGTCTATGTCTATGTGTCTATGTCTATGTGTCTATGTGTCTATGTCTATGTCTATGTGTCTATGTCTATGTGCTATGTCTATGTGTCTATGTCTATGTGTCTATGTCTATGTGTCTATGTCTATGTGTCTATGTCTATGTCTATGTCTATGTGCTATGTCTATGTGTCTATGTCTATGTGTCTATGTCTATGTGTGTCTATGTCTATGTGTCTATGTCTATGTGTCTATGTCTATGTGTCTATGTCTATGTGTCTATGTCTATGTGTCTATGTCTATGTGTCTATGTCTATGTGTCTATGTCTATGTGTCTATGTCTATGTCTATGTCTATGTCTAGTGTCTATGTCTATGTGTCTATGTCTATGTGTCTATGTCTATGTGTCTATGTCTATGTGTCTATGTCTATGTGTCTATGTCTATGTGTCTATGTCTATGTGTCTATGTCTATGTCTATGTCTATGTCTATGTGTCTATGTCTATGTGTCTATGTCTATGTGTCTATGTCTATGTGTCTATGTCTATGTGTGTCTATGTCTATGTGTCTATGTCTATGTGTCTATGTCTATGTGTCTATGTCTATGTGTCTATGTCTATGTGTCTATGTCTATGTGTCTATGTCTATGTGTCTATGTCTATGTGTCTATGTCTATGTGCTATGTCTATGTCTATGTCTATGTGTCTATGTCTATGTGTCTATGTCTATGTCTATGTCTATGTCTATGTCTATGTCTATGTCTATGTCTATGTCTATGTCTATGTCTATGTCTATGTCTATGTCTATGTCTATGTCTATGTGTCTATGTCTATGTGTCTATGTCTATGTGTCTATGTCTATGTCTCTGTGTCTATGTCTATGTCTATGTCTATGTGTCTATGTCTATGTGTCTATGTCTATGTGTCTATGTCTATGTGTCTATGTCTATGTCTATGTCTATGTCTATGTGTCTATGTCTATGTGTCTATGTCTATGTGTCTATGTCTATGTGTCTATGTCTATGTGTCTATGTCTATGTGTCTATGTCTATGTGTCTATGTCTATGTCTATGTCTATGTGTCTATGTCTATGTCTATGTCTATGTGTCTATGTCTATGTGTCTATGTCTATGTGTCTATGTCTATGTGTCTATGTCTATGTGTCTATGTCTATGTCTATGTCTATGTCTATGTCTATGTGTGTCTATGTCTATGTCTATGTCTATGTGCTATGTCTATGTGTCTATGTCTATGTGTCTATGTCTATGTGTCTATGTCTATGTGTCTATGTGTCTATGTGTGTCTATGTCTATGTGTCTATGTCTATGTCTATGTCTATGTCTATGTCTATGTCTATGTGTCTATGTCTATGTGTCTATGTCTATGTGTCTATGTCTATGTGTCTATGTCTATGTCTATGTCTATGTCTATGTCTATGTCTATGTGTCTATGTCTATGTGTCTATGTCTATGTGTCTATGTCTATGTGTCTATGTCTATGTGTGTCTATGTCTATGTGTCTATGTCTATGTCTATGTCTATGTCTATGTCTATGTCTATGTCTATGTCTATGTCTATGTGTCTGTGTCTATGTCTATGTGTCTATGTCTATGTCTATGTCTATGTGTCTATGTCTATGTCTATGTCTATGTGTCTATGTCTATGTGTCTATGTCTATGTGTCTATGTCTATGTGTCTATGTCTATGTGTCTATGTCTATGTCTATGTCTATGTCTATGTCTATGTCTATGTCTATGTCTATGTCTATGTCTATGTCTATGTCTATGTCTATGTCTATGTCTATGTCTATGTCTATGTCTATGTCTATGTGTCTGTGTCTATGTGTCTATGTCTATGTCTATGTCTATGTCTATGTGTCTATGTCTATGTGTCTATGTCTATGTGTCTATGTCTATGTGTCTATGTCTATGTGTCTATGTCTATGTGTCTATGTCTATGTCTATGTCTATGTGTCTATGTCTATGTGTCTATGTCTATGTCTATGTCTATGTCTATGTCTATGTCTATGTGTCTATGTCTATGTGTCTATGTCTATGTGTCTATGTCTATGTGTCTATGTCTATGTGTCTATGTCTATGTCTATGTGTCTGTGTCTATGTCTATGTTCTATGTCTATGTGTCTATGTCTATGTGTCTATGTCTATGTCTATGTGTCTATGTCTATGTCTATGTCTATGTCTATGTCTATGTGTCTATGTCTATGTGTCTATGTCTATGTGTCTATGTCTATGTGTCTATGTCTATGTCTATGTCTATGTCTCTATGTGTCTATGTCTATGTCTATGTCTATGTCTATGTCTATGTCTATGTCTATGTCTATGTCTATGTCTATGTCTATGTCTATGTGTCTATGTCTATGTGTCTATGTCTATGTCTATGTCTATGTCTATGTGTCTATGTCTATGTGTCTATGTCTATGTCTATGTCTATGTCTATGTGTCTATGTCTATGTGTCTATGTCTATGTCTATGTCTATGTCTATGTCTATGTCTATGTCTATGTCTATGTCTATGTGTCTATGTCTATGTCTATGTCTATGTCTATGTGTCTATGTCTATGTCTATGTCTATGTCTATGTCTATGTCTATGTCTATGTCTATGTCTATGTGTCTATGTCTATGTGTCTATGTCTATGTGTCTGTCTGTCTATGTGTCTATGTCTATGTGTCTATGTCTATGTGTCTATGTCTATGTGTCTATGTCTATGTCTATGTCTATGTCTATGTGTCTATGTCTATGTGTCTATGTCTATGTGTCTATGTCTATGTCTATGTCTATGTGTCTATGTCTATGTGTCTATGTCTATGTGTCTATGTCTATGTGTCTATGTCTATGTGTCTATGTGTCTATGTCTATGTGTCTATGTCTATGTGTATGTCTATGTCTATGTCTATGTCTATGTCTATGTCTATGTCTATGTGTCTATGTCTATGTGTCTATGTCTATGTGTCTATGTCTATGTCTATGTCTATGTCTATGTCTATGTCTATGTGTCTATGTCTATGTGTCTATGTCTATGTGTCTATGTCTATGTCTATGTCTATGTCTATGTCTATGTCTATGTCTATGTGTCTATGTCTATGTCTATGTCTATGTGTCTATGTCTATGTGTCTATGTCTATGTGTCTATGTCTATGTGTCTATGTCTATGTGTCTATGTCTATGTGTCTATGTCTATGTCTGTGTGTGTCTATGTCTATGTCTATGTCTATGTCTATGTCTATGTGTGTCTATGTCTATGTCTATGTCTATGTCTATGTCTATGTCTATGTCTATGTGTCTATGTCTATGTGTCTATGTCTATGTCTATGTCTATGTGTCTATGTCTATGTCTATGTCTATGTCTATGTCTCTATGTCTATGTCTATGTCTATGTGTCTATGTGTCTATGTCTCTATGTCTATGTCTATGTCTATGTCTATGTCTATGTCTATGTCTATGTGTCTATGTCTATGTGTCTATGTCTATGTGTCTATGTCTATGTGTCTATGTCTATGTGTCTATGTCTATGTCTATGTCTATGTCTATGTCTATGTCTATGTCTATGTGTCTATGTCTATGTCTATGTCTATGTCTCTATGTCTATGTCTATGTCTATGTCTGTCTATGTCTATGTCTATGTCTATGTCTATGTCTATGTCTATGTCTATGTCTATGTCTATGTCTATGTGTCTATGTCTATGTGTCTATGTCTATGTGTCTATGTCTATGTGTCTATGTCTATGTCTCTATGTCTATGTCTATGTCTATGTCTATGTCTATGTCTATGTCTATGTCTATGTCTATGTCTATGTCTATGTCTGTGTCTATGTCTATGTCTATGTCTATGTCTATGTCTATGTGTCTATGTCTATGTCTCTATGTCTATGTCTATGTCTCATGTCTATGTGTCTATGTCTATGTCTATGTCTATGTCTATGTCTATGTCTATGTCTATGTCTATGTGTCTATGTCTATGTCTATGTCTATGTCTATGTCTATGTGTCTATGTCTATGTCTATGTCTATGTCTATGTGTCTATGTCTATGTCTATGTCTATGTCTATGTCTATGTCTATGTCTATGTCTATGTCTAGTCTATGTCTATGTGTCTATGTCTATGTCTGTGTCTATGTCTATGTCTATGTCTATGTCTATGTCTATGTCTATGTCTATGTCTATGTCTATGTCTATGTGTCTATGTCTATGTCTATGTCTATGTCTATGTCTATGTCTCTATGTCTATGTCTATGTCTATGTCTATGTGTCTATGTCTATGTCTATGTCTATGTCTATGTCTATGTCTATGTCTATGTCTATGTCTATGTCTATGTCTATGTCTATGTCTATGTCTATGTCTATGTCTATGTGTCTATGTCTATGTCTATGTCTATGTCTATGTCTATGTCTATGTCTATGTCTATGTCTATGTCTCTATGTCTATGTGTCTATGTCTATGTGTGTCTATGTCTATGTGTCTATGTCTATGTCTATGTCTATGTCTATGTCTATGTCTATGTCTATGTCTATGTGTCTATGTCTATGTCTATGTCTATGTCTATGTCTATGTCTATGTGTCTGTCTATGTCTATGTGTCTATGTCTATGTGTCTATGTCTATGTCTATGTCTATGTCTATGTGTCTATGTCTATGTGTATGTCTATGTCTATGTGTCTATGTCTATGTCTATGTCTATGTCTATGTCTATGTCTATGTGTCTATGTCTATGTGTCTATGTCTATGTGTCTATGTCTATGTGTCTATGTCTATGTGTCTATGTCTATGTCTATGTCTATGTCTATGTCTATGTCTATGTCTATGTCTATGTGTCTATGTCTATGTCTATGTCTATGTCTATGTCTATGTCTATGTCTATGTGTCTATGTCTATGTCTATGTCTATGTCTATGTGTCTATGTCTATGTGTCTATGTCTATGTCTATGTCTATGTCTATGTCTATGTCTATGTCTATGTCTATGTCTATGTCTATGTCTATGTGTCTATGTCTATGTCTCTATGTCTATGTGTCTATGTCTATGTGTCTATGTCTATGTCTATGTCTATGTCTATGTGTCTATGTCTATGTGTCTATGTCTATGTCTATGTCTATGTCTATGTCTATGTCTCTATGTCTATGTCTCTATGTCTATGTGTCTATGTCTATGTGTCTATGTCTATGTCTATGTCTATGTGTGTATATGTCTATGTCTATGTCTATGTCTATGTCTATGTCTATGTCTATGTCTATGTCTATGTGTCTATGTCTATGTCTATGTCTATGTCTATGTCTATGTGTCTATGTCTATGTGTCTATGTCTATGTCTATGTGTCTATGTCTATGTCTATGTGTCTATGTCTATGTCTCTATGTCTATGTGTCTATGTCTATGTCTATGTCTATGTGTCTATGTCTATGTCTATGTCTATGTGTCTATGTCTATGTCTGTGTCTATGTCTATGTCTATGTCTATGTGTCTATGTCTATGTCTATGTCTCTATGTCTATGTCTATGTCTATGTCTATGTCTATGTGTCTATGTCTATGTCTATGTCTATGTCTATGTCTATGTCTATGTCTATGTCTATGTCTATGTCTATGTCTATGTCTATGTCTATGTCTATGTGTCTATGTCTATGTGTCTATGTCTATGTGTCTATGTCTATGTCTATGTCTATGTCTATGTCTATGTCTATGTCTATGTCTATGTCTATGTCTATGTCTATGTCTATGTCTATGTCTATGTCTATGTCTATGTCTATGTCTATGTCTCTATGTCTATGTGTCTGTCTATGTCTATGTGTCTATGTCTATGTCTATGTCTATGTCTATGTCTATGTCTATGTCTATGTCTATGTCTATGTCTATGTCTATGTCTATGTGTCTATGTCTATGTCTATGTCTATGTGTCTATGTCTATGTCTATGTCTATGTCTATGTGTCTATGTCTATGTGTGTATGTCTATGTCTATGTGTCTATGTCTCTATGTCTATGTCTATGTCTATGTCTATGTCTATGTCTATGTCTATGTCTATGTCTATGTCTATGTCTATGTCTATGTCTATGTCTATGTCTATGTCTATGTGTCTATGTCTATGTGTCTATGTCTATGTCTATGTCTATGTCTATGTCTATGTCTATGTGTCTATGTCTATGTGTATGTCTATGTGTATGTCTATGTGTCTATGTCTATGTGTCATGTCTATGTCTATGTCTATGTCTATGTCTATGTCTATGTCTATGTCTATGTCTATGTCTATGTCTATGTCTATGTCTATGTCTATGTCTATGTCTGTGTCTATGTCTATGTCTATGTCTATGTCTATGTCTATGTCTATGTCTATGTGTCTATGTCTATGTCTATGTCTATGTCTATGTCTATGTCTATGTCTATGTCTATGTCTATGTGTCTATGTCTATGTGTCTATGTCTATGTCTATGTCTATGTCTATGTCTATGTCTATGTCTATGTGTCTCTATGTCTATGTCTATGTCTATGTGTCTATGTCTATGTCTATGTCTATGTGTCTATGTCTATGTGTCTATGTCTATGTCTATGTCTATGTCTATGTGTCTATGTCTATGTGTCTATGTCTATGTCTATGTCTATGTGTCTATGTCTATGTCTATGTCTATGTCTATGTCTATGTGTCTATGTCTATGTCTATGTCTATGTCTATGTCTATGTCTATGTCTATGTCTATGTCTATGTCTATGTCTCTATGTCTATGTGTATGTCTATGTGTCTATGTCTATGTCTATGTCTATGTCTATGTCTATGTCTATGTCTATGTCTATGTCTATGTCTATGTCTATGTCTATGTCTATGTCTATGTCTATGTCTATGTCTATGTCTATGTCTATGTCTATGTGTCTATGTCTATGTCTATGTGTCTATGTCTATGTCTATGTCTATGTCTATGTCTATGTGTATGTCTATGTCTATGTCTATGTCTATGTGTCTATGTCTATGTCTATGTCTATGTCTATGTCTATGTCTATGTCTATGTCTATGTCTATGTCTATGTCTATGCTATGTCTATGTCTATGTCTATGTCTATGTCTATGTCTATGTCTATGTCTATGTCTATGTCTATGTCTATGTCTATGTCTATGTCTATGTCTATGTCTATGTCTATGTCTATGTCTATGTGTCTATGTCTATGTCTATGTCTATGTGTCTATGTCTATGTCTATGTCTATGTCTATGTCTATGTGTGTCTATGTCTATGTCTATGTCTATGTCTCTATGTCTATGTGTCTATGTCTATGTCTATGTCTATGTCTATGTCTATGTCTATGTCTATGTCTATGTCTATGTCTATGTCTATGTCTATGTCTATGTCTATGTCTATGTCTATGTCTATGTCTATGTGTCTATGTCTATGTCTATGTCTATGTGTATGTCTATGTGTCTATGTCTATGTCTATGTCTATGTCTCTATGTCTATGTCTATGTCTATGTCTCTATGTCTATGTCTATGTGTCTATGTCTATGTCTATGTCTATGTCTATGTGTCTATGTCTATGTCTATGTCTATGTCTATGTGTCTATGTCTATGTGTCTATGTCTATGTCTATGTCTATGTCTATGTCTATGTCTATGTCTATGTCTATGTCTATGTCTATGTCTATGTCTATGTCTATGTCTATGTCTATGTCTATGTCTATGTCTATGTCTATGTCTATGTCTATGTCTATGTCTATGTCTATGTCTATGTCTATGTCTATGTCTATGTCTATGTCTATGTCTATGTCTATGTCTCTATGTCTATGTCTATGTCTATGTCTATGTCTATGTCTATGTCTATGTCTATGTCTATGTCTATGTCTATGTCTATGTGTGTCTATGTCTATGTCTATGTCTATGTCTATGTCTATGTCTATGTCTATGTCTATGTCTATGTCTATGTCTATGTCTATGTCTATGTCTATGTCTATGTCTATGTCTATGTCTATGTCTATGTCTATGTCTATGTCTATGTCTGTGTCTAGTCTATGTCTATGTCTATGTCTATGTCTATGTGTATGTCTATGTGTCTATGTCTATGTCTATGTCTATGTCTATGTCTATGTCTATGTCTATGTCTATGTCTATGTCTATGTCTATGTCTATGTCTATGTGTCTATGTCTATGTCTATGTCTATGTCTATGTCTATGTCTATGTCTATGTCTATGTGTCTATGTCTATGTCTATGTCTATGTCTATGTCTATGTCTATGTGTCTATGTCTATGTCTATGTCTATGTCTATGTGTCTATGTCTATGTGTCTATGTCTATGTCTATGTCTATGTCTATGTCTATGTCTATGTCTATGTCTATGTCTATGTCTATGTCTATGTCTATGTGTCTATGTCTATGTCTATGTCTATGTCTATGTGTCTATGTCTATGTGTCTATGTCTATGTCTATGTCTATGTGTCTATGTCTATGTCTATGTCTATGTCTATGTCTATGTGTCTATGTCTATGTCTATGTCTATGTCTATGTGTCTATGTCTATGTCTATGTCTATGTCTATGTCTATGTCTATGTCTATGTCTATGTCTATGTCTATGTGTCTATGTCTATGTGTCTATGTCTATGTCTATGTCTATGTCTATGTCTATGTCTATGTCTATGTCTATGTCTATGTCTATGTGTCTATGTCTATGTCTATGTCTATGTGTCTATGTCTATGTGTCTATGTCTATGTCTATGTCTATGTCTATGTCTATGTCTATGTCTATGTCTATGTCTATGTCTATGTCTATGTCTAGTCTATGTCTATGTCTATGTCTATGTCTATGTGTCTATGTCTATGTCTATGTCTATGTGTCTATGTCTATGTCTATGTCTATGTGTCTATGTCTATGTCTATGTCTATGTCTATGTCTATGTCTATGTGTCTATGTCTATGTCTATGTCTATGTCTATGTCTATGTCTATGTCTGTGTCTATGTCTATGTGTCTATGTCTATGTGTCTATGTCTATGTGTCTATGTCTATGTGTCTATGTCTATGTGTAGTCTATGTCTATGTGTCTATGTCTATGTGTCTATGTCTATGTCTATGTGTCTATGTCTATGTCTATGTGTCTATGTCTATGTGTCTATGTCTATGTCTATGTCTATGTGTATGTCTATGTCTATGTCTATGTCTATGTCTATGTCTATGTCTATGTCTATGTCTATGTCTATGTCTATGTCTATGTCTATGTGTCTATGTCTATGTGTCTATGTCTATGTCTATGTCTATGTGTCTATGTCTATGTGTCTATGTCTATGTCTATGTCTATGTCTATGTCTATGTCTATGTCTATGTCTATGTGTCTATGTCTATGTCTATGTCTATGTGTCTATGTCTATGTGTCTATGTCTATGTGTCTATGTCTATGTGTCTATGTCTATGTGTCTATGTCTATGTGTCTATGTCTATGTCTATGTCTATGTCTATGTCTATGTCTATGTCTATGTCTATGTCTATGTGTCTGTCTATGTGTATGTCTATGTGTCTATGTCTATGTCTCTATGTCTATGTGTCTATGTCTATGTGTCTATGTCTATGTCTATGTCTATGTCTATGTCTATGTGTCTATGTCTATGTCTATGTCTATGTCTATGTCTATGTCTATGTCTATGTCTATGTCTATGTCTATGTCTATGTGTCTATGTCTATGTCTATGTCTATGTCTGTGTCTATGTCTATGTCTATGTCTATGTCTATGTCTATGTCTATGTCTATGTCTATGTCTATGTCTAGTCTGTGTCTATGTCTATGTCTATGTCTATGTCTATGTCTATGTCTATGTCTATGTCTATGTCTATGTCTATGTCTATGTCTATGTCTATGTCTATGTCTATGTCTATGTCTATGTCTATGTCTATGTCTATGTCTATGTCTATGTCTATGTCTATGTGTCTATGTCTATGTCTATGTCTATGTCTATGTCTATGTCTATGTCTATGTCTATGTCTATGTCTATGTGTCTATGTCTATGTGTCTATGTCTATGTCTATGTGTCTATGTCTATGTCTATGTCTATGTCTATGTCTATGTCTATGTCTATGTCTATGTCTATGTCTATGTCTATGTGTCTATGTCTATGTGTCTATGTCTATGTGTCTATGTCTATGTCTATGTCTATGTCTATGTCTATGTGTCTATGTCTATGTCTATGTCTATGTCTATGTCTATGTCTATGTCTATGTGTCTATGTCTATGTCTATGTCTATGTCTATGTCTATGTCTATGTGTATGTCTATGTCTATGTCTATGTCTATGTCTATGTCTATGTCTATGTGTATGTCTATGTCTATGTCTATGTCTATGTCTATGTCTATGTCTATGTCTATGTCTATGTCTATGTCTATGTGTCTATGTCTATGTCTGTGTGTATGTCTATGTCTATGTCTATGTGTCTATGTCTATGTCTATGTCTATGTCTATGTGTCTATGTCTATGTCTATGTCTCTATGTCTATGTGTCTATGTCTATGTCTATGTCTATGTCTATGTCTATGTGTCTATGTCTATGTGTCTATGTCTATGTCTATGTCTATGTCTATGTCTATGTCTATGTCTATGTGTCTATGTCTATGTGTCTATGTCTATGTCTATGTCTATGTCTATGTCTATGTCTATGTCTATGTCTATGTCTATGTCTATGTCTATGTCTATGTCTATGTCTATGTCTATGTGTATGTCTATGTCTATGTCTATGTCTATGTGTCTATGTCTATGTGTCTATGTCTATGTCTATGTCTATGTCTATGTCTATGTCTATGTCTATGTCTATGTCTATGTCTATGTCTATGTCTATGTCTATGTCTATGTCTATGTCTATGTCTATGTGTATGTCTATGTCTATGTCTATGTCTATGTCTATGTCTATGTCTATGTCTATGTCTATGTCTATGTCTATGTCTATGTCTATGTCTATGTCTATGTCTATGTGTCTATGTCTATGTCTATGTCTATGTGTCTATGTCTATGTCTATGTGTCTATGTCTATGTCTATGTCTATGTCTATGTCTATGTCTATGTCTATGTCTATGTCTATGTCTATGTCTATGTCTATGTCTATGTCTATGTCTATGTCTATGTCTATGTCTCTATGTCTATGTCTATGTCTATGTCTATGTCTATGTCTATGTGTCTATGTCTATGTCTATGTCTATGTGTCTATGTCTATGTCTATGTCTATGTGTCTATGTCTATGTCTGTCTATGTCTATGTCTATGTCTATGTCTATGTCTATGTGTCTGTGTCTATGTGTCTATGTCTATGTCTATGTCTATGTCTATGTCTATGTGTCTATGTCTATGTCTCTATGTCTATGTCTATGTCTATGTGTCTATGTCTATGTCTATGTCTATGTCTATGTGTCTATGTCTATGTCTATGTCTATGTCTATGTCTATGTCTATGTCTATGTCTATGTGTCTATGTCTATGTCTATGTCTATGTCTATGTCTATGTCTATGTGTATGTCTATGTGTCTATGTCTATGTCTATGTGTCTATGTCTATGTGTCTATGTCTATGTCTATGTCTATGTGTCTATGTCTATGTCTATGTCTATGTCTATGTCTATGTGTCTATGTCTCTATGTCTATGTGTATGTCTATGTGTCTATGTCTATGTGTCTATGTCTATGTCTATGTCTATGTCTATGTCTATGTCTATGTCTATGTCTATGTCTATGTGTCTATGTCTATGTCTATGTCTATGTGTCTATGTCTATGTCTATGTGTCTATGTGTCTATGTCTATGTCTATGTCTATGTCTATGTCTATGTCTATGTCTATGTCTATGTCTATGTGTCTATGTCTATGTCTATGTCTATGTCTATGTCTATGTCTATGTCTATGTGTCTATGTCTATGTCTATGTCTATGTGTCTATGTCTATGTGTCTATGTCTATGTCTATGTCTATGTCTATGTCTATGTCTATGTCTATGTCTATGTCTATGTGTCTATGTCTATGTCTATGTCTATGTGTCTATGTCTATGTCTCTATGTCTATGTCTATGTCTATGTCTATGTCTATGTCTATGTCTATGTCTATGTCTATGTCTATGTGTCTATGTCTATGTCTATGTCTATGTCTATGTCTATGTGTCTATGTCTATGTGTCTATGTCTATGTCTATGTCTATGTCTATGTCTATGTCTATGTCTATGTCTATGTCTATGTCTATGTCTATGTCTATGTCTATGTGTCTATGTCTATGTCTATGTCTATGTCTATGTCTATGTCTATGTCTATGTCTATGTCTATGTCTATGTCTATGTCTATGTCTATGTCTATGTCTATGTGTCTATGTCTATGTGTCTATGTCTATGTCTATGTCTATGTCTATGTCTATGTGTCTATGTCTATGTCTATGTCTATGTCTATGTCTATGTCTATGTCTATGTGTCTATGTCTATGTCTATGTCTATGTCTATGTCTATGTCTATGTGTCTGTCTATGTCTATGTCTATGTCTATGTCTATGTGTCTATGTCTATGTGTATGTCTATGTCTATGTGTCTATGTCTATGTCTATGTCTATGTCTATGTGTCTATGTCTATGTCTATGTCTATGTGTCTATGTGTCTATGTCTATGTCTATGTCTATGTCTATGTCTATGTCTATGTCTATGTCTATGTCTATGTCTATGTGTCTATGTCTATGTCTATGTCTATGTCTATGTCTATGTCTATGTCTATGTCTATGTCTATGTCTATGTCTATGTGTCTATGTCTATGTCTATGTCTATGTCTATGTCTATGTCTATGTCTATGTCTATGTCTATGTGTCTATGTCTATGTCTATGTCTATGTCTATGTCTATGTCTATGTCTATGTCTATGTCTATGTCTATGTCTATGTCTATGTCTATGTCTATGTCTATGTCTATGTCTATGTCTATGTGTCTATGTCTATGTGTCTATGTCTATGTCTATGTCTATGTCTATGTCTATGTCTATGTCTATGTCTATGTCTATGTCTATGTCTATGTCTATGTCTATGTCTATGTCTATGTCTATGTCTATGTCTATGTCTATGTCTATGTCTATGTCTATGTCTATGTCTATGTCTATGTCTATGTCTATGTCTATGTCTATGTCTATGTCTATGTCTATGTCTATGTGTCTATGTCTATGTCTATGTCTATGTCTATGTGTCTATGTCTATGTCTATGTCTATGTCTATGTCTATGTCTATGTCTATGTCTATGTCTATGTCTATGTCTATGTGTCTATGTCTATGTCTATGTCTATGTCTATGTCTATGTCTATGTCTATGTGTCTATGTCTATGTCTATGTCTATGTCTATGTCTATGTCTATGTCTATGTCTATGTCTATGTCTATGTCTATGTGTCTATGTCTATGTCTATGTCTATGTCTATGTCTATGTCTATGTCTATGTCTATGTCTATGTCTATGTGTCTATGTCTATGTCTCTATGTCTATGTCTATGTCTATGTCTATGTGTCTATGTCTATGTCTCTATGTCTATGTCTATGTCTATGTCTATGTCTATGTCTATGTCTCTATGTCTATGTCTATGTCTATGTGTCTATGTCTATGTCTATGTCTATGTCTATGTCTATGTCTATGTCTATGTCTATGTCTATGTCTATGTCTATGTCTATGTCTATGTCTATGTCTATGTCTATGTCTATGTCTCTATGTCTATGTCTATGTCTATGTCTATGTGTCTATGTCTATGTCTATGTCTATGTCTATGTCTATGTCTATGTCTATGTCTATGTCTATGTCTATGTGTCTATGTCTATGTCTATGTCTATGTCTATGTCTATGTCTATGTCTATGTCTATGTCTATGTCTATGTCTATGTCTATGTCTATGTCTATGTCTATGTCTATGTCTATGTCTATGTGTCTATGTCTATGTGTCTATGTCTATGTCTATGTCTATGTCTATGTCTATGTCTATGTGTCTATGTCTATGTCTATGTCTATGTCTATGTCTATGTCTATGTCTCTATGTCTATGTCTATGTCTATGTCTATGTCTATGTCTATGTCTATGTGTCTATGTCTATGTCTATGTCTATGTCTATGTCTATGTCTATGTGTCTATGTCTATGTGTCTATGTCTATGTGTCTATGTCTATGTCTATGTCTATGTCTATGTCTATGTCTATGTCTATGTCTATGTCTATGTCTATGTCTATGTCTATGTCTATGTCTATGTCTATGTCTATGTCTATGTCTATGTCTATGTCTATGTCTATGTCTATGTCTATGTCTATGTCTATGTCTATGTCTATGTGTATGTCTATGTCTATGTCTATGTCTATGTCTATGTCTATGTCTGTGTCTATGTCTATGTCTATGTCTATGTCTATGTCTATGTCTATGTCTATGTCTATGTCTATGTCTATGTCTATGTCTATGTCTATGTCTATGTGTATGTCTATGTGTCTATGTCTATGTGTCTATGTCTATGTCTATGTCTATGTGTCTATGTCTATGTGTCTATGTCTATGTCTATGTCTATGTCTATGTCTATGTCTATGTCTATGTCTATGTCTATGTCTATGTCTATGTCTGTGTCATGTCTATGTGTCTATGTCTATGTGTCTATGTCTATGTGTATGTCTATGTCTATGTGTCTATGTCTATGTGTCTATGTCTATGTCTATGTCTATGTCTATGTCTATGTGTCTATGTCTATGTGTATGTCTATGTCTATGTCTATGTCTATGTCTATGTCTATGTCTATGTCTATGTCTATGTCTATGTCTATGTCTATGTCTATGTCTATGTCTATGTCTATGTGTCTATGTCTATGTCTATGTCTATGTCTATGTCTATGTCTATGTCTATGTCTATGTCTATGTCTATGTCTATGTCTATGTCTATGTCTATGTCTATGTCTATGTCTATGTCTATGTCTATGTCTATGTCTATGTGTCTATGTCTATGTCTATGTCTATGTCTCTATGTCTATGTCTATGTCTATGTCTATGTCTATGTCTATGTCTATGTCTATGTGTCTATGTCTATGTCTATGTCTATGTCTATGTCTATGTGTCTATGTCTATGTCTATGTCTATGTCTATGTCTATGTCTATGTCTATGTCTATGTCTATGTCTATGTCTATGTCTATGTCTATGTCTATGTCTATGTCTATGTCTATGTCTATGTCTATGTCTATGTCTATGTCTATGTGTCTATGTCTATGTCTATGTCTATGTCTATGTCTATGTCTATGTCTATGTGTCTATGTCTATGTCTATGTCTATGTCTATGTCTATGTGTCTATGTCTATGTGTCTATGTCTATGTCTATGTCTATGTCTATGTCTATGTCTGTCTATGTCTATGTGTCTATGTCTATGTCTATGTCTATGTCTATGTCTATGTCTATGTCTATGTCTATGTCTATGTCTATGTCTATGTCTATGTCTATGTCTATGTCTATGTCTATGTGTCTATGTCTATGTCTATGTCTATGTCTATGTCTATGTCTATGTCTATGTCTATGTCTATGTCTATGTCTATGTCTCTATGTCTATGTCTATGTCTATGTCTGTCTATGTCTATGTCTATGTCTATGTCTATGTCTATGTGTCTATGTCTATGTGTCTATGTCTATGTCTATGTCTATGTCTATGTCTATGTCTATGTCTATGTCTATGTCTATGTCTATGTCTATGTCTATGTCTATGTCTATGTCTATGTCTATGTCTATGTCTATGTCTATGTCTATGTCTATGTCTATGTCTATGTGTCTATGTCTATGTCTATGTCTATGTCTATGTCTATGTCTATGTCTATGTCTATGTCTATGTCTATGTCTATGTCTATGTCTATGTCTATGTCTATGTCTATGTCTATGTCTATGTCTATGTCTATGTCTATGTCTATGTCTATGTGTCTATGTCTATGTCTATGTCTATGTGTATGTCTATGTCTATGTCTATGTCTATGTCTATGTCTATGTGTCTATGTCTATGTGTCTATGTCTATGTCTATGTCTATGTCTATGTCTATGTCTATGTCTATGTCTATGTCTATGTCTATGTCTATGTCTGTGTCTATGTCTATGTCTATGTCTATGTCTATGTCTATGTCTATGTCTATGTCTATGTCTATGTCTATGTCTATGTCTATGTCTATGTCTATGTCTATGTCTATGTCTATGTCTATGTCTATGTCTATGTCTATGTCTATGTCTATGTCTATGTCTATGTCTATGTCTATGTCTATGTCTATGTGTGTATATGTCTATGTCTATGTGTCTATGTCTATGTCTATGTCTATGTCTATGTCTATGTCTATGTTCTATGTCTATGTCTATGTCTATGTCTATGTCTATGTCTATGTCTATGTCTATGTCTATGTCTATGTCTATGTCTATGTCTATGTCTATGTCTATGTCTATGTCTATGTCTATGTCTATGTCTATGTCTATGTCTATGTCTATGTCTATGTCTATGTCTATGTCTATGTCTATGTCTATGTCTATGTCTATGTCTATGTCTATGTCTATGTCTATGTGTCTATGTCTATGTCTATGTCTATGTCTATGTCTATGTCTATGTCTATGTCTATGTCTATGTCTATGTCTATGTCTATGTCTATGTGTCTATGTCTATGTCTATGTCTATGTCTATGTCTATGTCTATGTCTATGTCTATGTCTATGTCTATGTCTATGTCTATGTCTATGTCTATGTCTATGTCTATGTCTATGTCTATGTCTATGTCTATGTCTATGTCTATGTCTATGTCTATGTCTATGTCTATGTCTATGTCTATGTCTATGTCTATGTCTATGTCTATGTCTATGTCTATGTCTATGTCTATGTCTATGTCTATGTCTATGTCTATGTCTATGTCTATGTCTATGTCTATGTCTATGTCTATGTCTATGTCTATGTCTATGTCTATGTCTATGTCTATGTCTATGTCTATGTCTATGTCTATGTCTATGTCTATGTCTATGTCTATGTCTATGTCTATGTCTATGTCTATGTCTATGTCTATGTCTATGTCTGTGTCTATGTCTATGTCTCTATGTCTATGTGTATGTCTATGTGTATGTCTATGTCTATGTCTATGTCTATGTCTATGTGTCTATGTCTATGTCTATGTCTATGTCTATGTCTATGTCTATGTCTATGTCTATGTCTATGTCTATGTCTATGTGTCTATGTCTATGTCTATGTCTGTCTATGTCTATGTCTATGTCTATGTCTATGTCTATGTCTATGTCTATGTCTATGTCTATGTCTATGTCTATGTCTATGTGTCTATGTCTATGTCTATGTCTATGTCTATGTCTATGTCTATGTCTATGTCTATGTTCTATGTCTATGTCTATGTTCTATGTCTATGTCTATGTCTATGTCTATGTCTATGTCTATGTCTATGTCTATGTGTCTGTCTATGTCTATGTCTATGTCTATGTCTATGTCTATGTCTATGTCTATGTCTATGTCTATGTCTATGTTCTATGTCTATGTCTATGTCTATGTCTATGTCTATGTCTATGTCTATGTCTATGTGTCTATGTCTATGTCTATGTCTATGTCTATGTCTATGTCTATGTCTATGTCTATGTCTATGTCTATGTCTATGTGTCTATGTCTATGTCTATGTCTATGTCTATGTCTATGTCTATGTCTATGTCTATGTCTATGTCTATGTCTATGTCTATGTCTATGTCTATGTCTATGTCTATGTCTATGTCTATGTCTATGTCTATGTCTATGTCTATGTCTATGTCTATGTCTATGTCTATGTCTATGTCTATGTCTATGTCTATGTCTATGTCTATGTCTATGTCTATGTGTCTATGTCTATGTCTATGTCTATGTCTATGTCTATGTCTATGTCTATGTCTATGTCTATGTCTATGTCTATGTCTATGTCTATGTCTATGTCTATGTCTATGTCTATGTCTATGTCTATGTCTATGTCTATGTCTATGTCTATGTCTATGTCTATGTCTATGTCTATGTCTATGTCTATGTCTATGTCTATGTCTATGTCTATGTGTCTATGTCTATGTCTATGTCTATGTCTATGTCTATGTGTCTATGTCTATGTCTATGTCTATGTCTATGTCTATGTCTATGTCTATGTCTATGTCTATGTGTATGTCTATGTCTATGTCTATGTCTATGTCTATGTCTATGTCTATGTCTATGTCTATGTCTATGTCTATGTCTATGTCTATGTCTATGTGTCTATGTCTATGTCTATGTCTATGTCTATGTCTATGTCTATGTCTATGTGTCTATGTGTATGTCTATGTCTATGTCTATGTCTATGTCTATGTCTATGTCTATGTCTATGTCTATGTCTATGTCTATGTCTATGTCTATGTCTATGTCTATGTCTATGTCTATGTCTATGTCTATGTCTATGTCTATGTCTATGTCTATGTCTATGTCTATGTCTATGTCTATGTCTATGTCTATGTCTATGTCTATGTCTATGTCTATGTCTATGTCTATGTCTATGTCTATGTCTATGTCTATGTCTATGTCTATGTCTATGTCTATGTCTATGTCTATGTCTATGTCTATGTTCTATGTCTATGTCTATGTCTATGTCTATGTCTATGTCTATGTCTATGTCTATGTCTATGTCTATGTCTATGTCTATGTCTATGTGTCTATGTCTATGTCTATGTCTATGTGTCTATGTCTATGTCTATGTCTATGTCTATGTCTATGTCTATGTCTATGTCTATGTCTATGTCTATGTCTATGTGTCTATGTCTATGTCTATGTCTATGTGTATGTCTATGTCTATGTCTATGTCTATGTCTATGTCTATGTCTATATGTCTATGTCTATGTCTATGTCTATGTCTATGTCTATGTCTATGTCTATGTCTATGTCTATGTCTATGTCTATGTCTATGTCTATGTCTATGTCTATGTCTATGTCTCATGTCTATGTCTATGTCTATGTCTATGTCTATGTCTATGTCTATGTCTATGTCTATGTCTATGTCTATGTCTATGTCTATGTCTATGTCTATGTCTATGTCTATGTCTATGTCTATGTCTATGTCTATGTCTATGTCTATGTCTATGTCTATGTCTATGTCTATGTCTATGTCTATGTCTATGTCTATGTCTATGTCTATGTCTATGTCTATGTCTATGTCTATGTCTATGTCTATGTCTATGTCTATGTCTATGTCTATGTCTATGTCTATGTCTATGTCTATGTCTATGTCTATGTCTATGTCTATGTCTATGTCTATGTCTATGTCTATGTCTATGTCTATGTCTATGTCTATGTCTATGTCTATGTCTATGTCTATGTCTATGTCTATGTCTATGTCTATGTCTATGTCTATGTCTATGTCTATGTCTATGTCTATGTCTATGTCTATGTCTATGTCTATGTCTATGTCTATGTCTATGTCTATGTCTATGTCTATGTCTATGTCTATGTGTATGTCTATGTGTCTATGTCTATGTCTATGTCTATGTCTATGTCTATGTCTATGTCTATGTCTATGTCTATGTCTATGTGTATGTCTATGTCTATGTCTATGTCTATGTCTATGTCTATGTCTATGTCTATGTCTGTCTGTGTCTATGTCTATGTCTATGTCTATGTCTATGTCTATGTCTATGTCTATGTCTATGTCTATGTGTCTATGTCTATGTCTATGTCTATGTCTATGTCTATGTCTATGTCTATGTCTATGTCTATGTCTATGTTCTATGTCTATGTCTATGTTCTATGTCTATGTCTATGTCTATGTCTATGTCTATGTCTATGTCTATGTCTATGTCTATGTCTATGTCTATGTCTATGTCTATGTCTATGTCTATGTCTATGTCTATGTCTATGTCTATGTCTATGTCTATGTCTATGTCTATGTCTATGTCTATGTCTATGTCTATGTCTATGTCTATGTCTATGTCTATGTCTATGTCTATGTCTATGTCTATGTCTATGTCTATGTCTATGTCTATGTCTATGTCTATGTCTATGTCTATGTCTATGTCTATGTCTATGTCTATGTCTATGTCTATGTCTATGTTCTATGTCTATGTCTATGTCTATGTCTATGTCTATGTCTATGTCTATGTCTATGTCTATGTGTCTATGTCTATGTCTATGTCTATGTCTATGTCTATGTCTATGTCTATGTCTATGTCTATGTCTATGTCTATGTCTATGTCTTATGTCTATGTCTATGTCTATGTCTATGTCTATGTCTATGTCTATGTCTATGTCTATGTCTATGTCTATGTCTATGTCTATGTCTATGTCTATGTCTATGTCTATGTCTATGTCTATGTCTATGTCTATGTCTATGTCTATGTTCTATGTCTATGTTCTATGTTCTATGTCTATGTCTATGTTCTATGTCTATGTCTATGTCTATGTCTATGTCTATGTCTATGTCTATGTCTATGTCTATGTCTATGTCTATGTCTATGTCTATGTCTATGTGTCATGTCTATGTCTATGTCTATGTCTATGTCTATGTCTATGTCTATGTCTATGTCTATGTCTATGTCTATGTCTATGTCTATGTCTATGTCTATGTCTATGTCTATGTCTATGTCTATGTGTCTATGTCTATGTTCTATGTCTATGTCTATGTCTATGTCTATGTCTATGTCTATGTCTATGTCTATGTCTATGTCTATGTCTATGTCTATGTCTATGTCTATGTCTATGTCTATGTCTATGTCTATGTCTATGTCTATGTCTATGTCTATGTCTATGTCTATGTCTATGTCTATGTCTATGTCTATGTCTATGTCTATGTCTATGTCTATGTCTATGTCTATGTCTATGTCTAGTCTATGTGTCTATGTCTATGTCTATGTCTATGTCTCATGTCTATGTCTATGTCTATGTCTATGTCTATGTCTATGTCTATGTCTATGTCTATGTCTATGTCTATGTCTATGTCTATGTCTATGTCTATGTCTATGTCTATGTCTATGTCTATGTCTATGTCTATGTCTATGTCTATGTCTATGTCTATGTCTCTATGTCTATGTCTATGTCTATGTCTATGTCTATGTCTATGTCTATGTCTATGTCTATGTCTATGTCTATGTCTATGTCTATGTCTATGTCTATGTCTATGTCTATGTCTATGTCTATGTCTATGTCTATGTCTATGTCTATGTCTATGTCTATGTCTATGTCTATGTCTATGTCTATGTCTATGTCTATGTCTATGTCTATGTCTATGTCTATGTCTATGTCTATGTCTATGTCTATGTCTCTATGTCTATGTCTATGTCTATGTCTATGTCTATGTCTATGTCTATGTCTATGTCTATGTCTATGTCTATGTCTATGTCTATGTCTATGTCTATGTCTGTCTATGTCTATGTCTATGTTCTATGTCTATGTCTATGTCTATGTCTATGTCTATGTCTATGTCTATGTCTATGTCTATGTCTATGTCTATGTCTATGTCTATGTCTATGTCTATGTCTATGTCTATGTCTATGTCTATGTCTATGTCTATGTCTATGTCTATGTCTATGTCTATGTCTATGTCTATGTCTATGTCTATGTCTATGTCTATGTCTATGTCTATGTCTATGTCTATGTCTATGTCTATGTCTATGTCTATGTCTATGTCTATGTCTATGTCTATGTCTATGTCTATGTCTATGTCTATGTCTATGTCTATGTCTATGTCTATGTCTATGTGTCTATGTCTATGTCTATGTCTATGTGTCTATGTCTATGTCTATGTCTATGTCTATGTCTATGTCTATGTCTATGTCTATGTCTATGTCTATGTGTCTATGTCTATGTCTATGTCTATGTCTATGTCTATGTGTCTATGTCTATGTCTATGTCTATGTCTATGTCTATGTCTATGTCTATGTCTATGTCTGTGTATGTCTATGTCTATGTCTATGTCTATGTCTATGTCTATGTCTATGTCTATGTCTATGTCTATGTCTATGTCTATGTCTATGTCTATGTCTATGTCTATGTCTATGTCTATGTCTATGTCTATGTCTATGTCTATGTCTATGTCTATGTCTATGTCTATGTCTATGTGTCTATGTCTATGTCTATGTCTATGTCTATGTCTATGTCTATGTCTATGTCTATGTCTATGTCTATGTCTATGTCTATGTCTATGTCTATGTCTATGTCTATGTCTATGTCTATGTCTATGTCTATGTCTATGTCTATGTCTATGTCTATGTCTATGTCTATGTCTATGTCTATGTCTATGTCTATGTCTATGTCTATGTCTATGTCTATGTCTATGTCTATGTCTATGTGTCTATGTCTATGTGTCTATGTCTATGTCTATGTCTATGTCTATGTCTATGTCTATGTCTATGTCTATGTCTATGTCTATGTCTATGTCTATGTCTATGTCTATGTCTATGTCTATGTCTATGTTCTATGTCTATGTCTATGTCTATGTCTATGTCTATGTCTATGTCTATGTCTATGTCTGTCTATGTCTATGTCTATGTCTATGTCTATGTCTATGTCTATGTCTATGTCTATGTCTATGTCTATGTCTATGTCTATGTCTATGTCTATGTCTATGTCTATGTCTATGTCTATGTCTATGTCTATGTCTATGTCTATGTCTATGTCTATGTCTATGTCTATGTCTATGTCTATGTCTATGTCTATGTCTATGTCTATGTCTATGTCTATGTCTATGTCTATGTCTATGTCTATGTCTATGTCTATGTCTATGTCTATGTCTATGTCTATGTCTATGTGTCTATGTCTATGTGTCTATGTCTATGTCTATGTCTATGTCTATGTCTATGTCTATGTCTATGTCTATGTCTATGTCTATGTCTATGTCTATGTCTATGTCTATGTCTATGTCTATGTCTATGTCTATGTCTATGTCTATGTCTATGTCTATGTCTATGTCTATGTCTATGTCTATGTCTATGTCTATGTCTATGTCTATGTCTATGTCTATGTCTATGTCTATGTCTATGTCTATGTCTATGTCTATGTCTATGTCTATGTCTATGTCTATGTCTATGTCTATGTCTATGTCTATGTCTATGTCTATGTCTATGTCTATGTCTATGTCTATGTCTATGTCTATGTCTATGTCTATGTCTATGTCTATGTCTATGTCTATGTCTATGTCTATGTCTATGTCTATGTCTATGTCTATGTCTATGTCTATGTCTATGTCTATGTCTATGTCTATGTCTATGTGTCTATGTCTATGTCTATGTCTATGTCTATGTCTATGTCTATGTCTATGTCTATGTCTATGTCTATGTCTATGTCTATGTCTATGTCTATGTCTATGTGTCTATGTCTATGTCTATGTCTATGTCTATGTCTATGTCTATGTCTATGTCTATGTCTATGTCTATGTCTATGTCTATGTCTATGTCTATGTGTCTATGTCTATGTCTATGTCTATGTCTATGTCTATGTCTATGTCTATGTCTATGTCTATGTCTATGTCTATGTCTATGTCTATGTCTATGTCTATGTCTATGTCTATGTCTATGTCTATGTCTATGTCTATGTCTATGTCTATGTCTATGTCTATGTCTATGTCTATGTCTATGTCTATGTCTATGTCTATGTCTATGTCTATGTCTATGTCTATGTCTATGTCTATGTCTATGTCTATGTCTATGTCTATGTCTATGTCTATGTCTATGTCTATGTCTATGTCTATGTCTATGTCTATGTCTATGTCTATGTCTATGTCTATGTCTATGTCTATGTCTATGTCTATGTCTATGTCTATGTCTATGTCTATGTCTATGTCTATGTCTATGTCTATGTCTATGTCTATGTGTGTCTATGTCTATGTCTATGTCTATGTCTATGTCTATGTCTATGTCTATGTCTATGTCTATGTCTATGTCTATGTCTATGTCTATGTCTATGTCTATGTCTATGTCTATGTCTATGTCTATGTCTATGTCTATGTCTATGTCTATGTCTATGTCTATGTCTATGTCTATGTCTATGTCTATGTCTATGTCTATGTCTATGTCTATGTCTATGTCTATGTCTATGTCTATGTCTATGTCTATGTCTATGTCTATGTCTATGTCTATGTCTATGTGTCTATGTCTATGTCTATGTCTATGTCTATGTCTATGTCTATGTCTATGTCTATGTCTATGTCTATGTCTATGTCTATGTCTATGTCTATGTCTATGTCTATGTCTATGTCTATGTCTATGTCTATGTCTATGTCTATGTCTATGTCTATGTCTATGTCTATGTCTATGTCTATGTCTATGTCTATGTCTATGTCTATGTCTATGTCTATGTCTATGTCTATGTGTCTATGTCTATGTCTATGTCTATGTCTATGTCTATGTCTATGTCTATGTCTATGTCTATGTCTATGTCTATGTCTATGTCTATGTCTATGTCTATGTCTATGTCTATGTCTATGTCTATGTCTATGTCTATGTCTATGTCTATGTCTATGTCTATGTCTATGTCTATGTCTATGTCTATGTCTATGTCTATGTCTATGTCTATGTCTATGTCTATGTCTATGTCTATGTCTATGTCTATGTCTATGTCTATGTCTATGTCTATGTCTATGTCTATGTCTATGTCTATGTCTATGTCTATGTCTATGTCTATGTCTATGTCTATGTCTATGTCTATGTCTATGTCTATGTCTATGTCTATGTCTATGTCTATGTCTATGTCTATGTCTATGTCTATGTCTATGTCTATGTCTATGTCTATGTCTATGTCTATGTCTATGTCTATGTCTATGTCTATGTCTATGTCTATGTCTATGTCTATGTCTATGTCTATGTCTATGTCTATGTCTATGTCTATGTCTATGTCTATGTCTATGTCTATGTCTATGTCTATGTCTATGTCTATGTCTATGTCTATGTCTATGTCTATGTCTATGTCTATGTCTATGTCTATGTCTATGTCTATGTCTATGTCTATGTCTATGTCTATGTCTATGTCTATGTCTATGTCTATGTCTATGTCTATGTCTATGTCTATGTCTATGTCTATGTCTATGTCTATGTCTATGTCTATGTCTATGTCTATGTCTATGTCTATGTCTATGTCTATGTCTATGTCTATGTCTATGTCTATGTCTATGTCTATGTCTATGTCTATGTCTATGTCTATGTCTATGTCTATGTCTATGTCTATGTCTATGTCTATGTCTATGTCTATGTCTATGTCTATGTCTATGTCTATGTCTATGTCTATGTGCTATGTCTATGTCTATGTCTATGTCTATGTCTATGTCTATGTCTATGTCTATGTCTATGTCTATGTCTATGTCTATGTCTATGTCTATGTCTATGTCTATGTCTATGTCTATGTCTATGTCTATGTCTATGTCTATGTCTATGTCTATGTCTATGTCTATGTCTATGTCTATGTCTATGTCTATGTCTATGTCTATGTCTATGTCTATGTCTATGTCTATGTCTATGTCTATGTCTATGTCTATGTCTATGTCTATGTCTATGTCTATGTCTATGTCTATGTCTATGTCTATGTCTATGTCTATGTCTATGTCTATGTCTATGTCTATGTCTATGTCTATGTCTATGTCTATGTCTATGTCTATGTCTATGTCTATGTCTATGTCTATGTCTATGTCTATGTCTATGTCTATGTCTATGTCTATGTCTATGTCTATGTCTATGTCTATGTCTATGTCTATGTCTATGTCTATGTCTATGTCTATGTCTATGTCTATGTCTATGTCTATGTCTATGTCTATGTCTATGTCTATGTCTATGTCTATGTCTATGTCTATGTCTATGTCTATGTCTATGTCTATGTCTATGTCTATGTCTATGTCTATGTCTATGTCTATGTCTATGTCTATGTCTATGTCTATGTCTATGTCTATGTCTATGTCTATGTCTATGTCTATGTCTATGTCTATGTCTATGTCTATGTCTATGTCTATGTCTATGTCTATGTCTATGTCTATGTCTATGTCTATGTCTATGTCTATGTCTATGTCTATGTCTATGTCTATGTCTATGTCTATGTCTATGTCTATGTCTATGTCTATGTCTATGTCTATGTCTATGTCTATGTCTATGTCTATGTCTATGTCTATGTCTATGTCTATGTCTATGTCTATGTCTATGTCTATGTCTATGTCTATGTCTATGTCTATGTCTATGTCTATGTCTATGTCTATGTCTATGTCTCTATGTCTATGTCTATGTCTATGTCTATGTCTATGTCTATGTCTATGTCTATGTCTATGTCTATGTCTATGTCTATGTCTATGTCTATGTCTATGTCTATGTCTATGTCTATGTCTATGTCTATGTCTATGTCTATGTCTATGTCTATGTCTATGTCTATGTCTATGTCTATGTCTATGTCTATGTCTATGTCCATGTCTATGTCTATGTCTATGTCTATGTCTATGTCTATGTCTATGTCTATGTCTATGTCTATGTCTATGTCTATGTCTATGTCTATGTCTATGTCTATGTCTATGTCTATGTCTATGTCTATGTCTATGTCTATGTCTATGTCTATGTCTATGTCTATGTCTATGTCTATGTCTATGTCTATGTCTATGTCTATGTCTATGTCTATGTCTATGTCCATGTCTATGTCTATGTCTATGTCTATGTCTATGTCTATGTCTATGTCTATGTCTATGTCTATGTCTATGTCTATGTCTATGTCTATGTCTATGTCTATGTCTATGTCTATGTCTATGTCTATGTCTATGTCTATGTCTATGTCTATGTCTATGTCTATGTCTATGTCTATGTCTATGTCTATGTCTATGTCTATGTCTATGTCTATGTCTATGTCTATGTCTATGTCTATGTCTATGTCTATGTCTATGTCTATGTCTATGTCTATGTCTATGTCTATGTCTATGTCTATGTCTATGTCTATGTCTATGTCTATGTCTATGTCTATGTCTATGTCTATGTCTATGTCTATGTCTATGTCTATGTCTATGTCTATGTCTATGTCTATGTCTATGTCTATGTCTATGTCTATGTCTATGTCTATGTCTATGTCTATGTCTATGTCTATGTCTATGTCTATGTCTATGTCTATGTCTATGTCTATGTCTATGTCTATGTCTATGTCTATGTCTATGTCTATGTCTATGTCTATGTTCTATGTCTATGTCCATGTCTATGTCTATGTCTATGTCTATGTCTATGTCTATGTCTATGTCTATGTCTATGTCTATGTCTATGTCTATGTCTATGTCTATGTCTATGTCTATGTCTATGTCTATGTCTATGTCTATGTCTATGTCTATGTCTATGTCTATGTCTATGTCTATGTCTATGTCTATGTCTATGTCTATGTCTATGTCTATGTCTATGTCTATGTCTATGTCTATGTCTATGTCTATGTCTATGTCTATGTCTATGTCTATGTCTATGTCTATGTCTATGTCTATGTCTATGTCTATGTCTATGTCTATGTCTATGTCTATGTCTATGTCTATGTCTATGTCTATGTCTATGTCTATGTCTATGTCTATGTCTATGTCTATGTCTATGTCTATGTCTATGTCTATGTCTATGTCTATGTCTATGTCTATGTCTATGTCTATGTCTATGTCTATGTCTATGTCTATGTCTATGTCTATGTCTATGTCTATGTCTATGTCTATGTCTATGTCTATGTCTATGTCTATGTCTATGTCTATGTCTATGTCTATGTCTATGTCTATGTCTATGTCTATGTCTATGTCTATGTCTATGTCTATGTCTATGTCTATGTCTATGTCTATGTCTATGTCTATGTCTATGTCTATGTCTATGTCTATGTCTATGTCTATGTCTATGTCTATGTCTATGTCTATGTGCTATGTCTATGTCTATGTCTATGTCTATGTCTATGTGTCTATGTCTATGTCTATGTCTATGTCTATGTCTATGTGTCTATGTCTATGTGTCTATGTCTATGTGTCTATGTCTATGTGCTATGTCTATGTCTATGTCTATGTGTCTATGTCTATGTGTCTATGTCTATGTCTATGTCTATGTTCTATGTCTATGTCTATGTCTATGTCTATGTCTATGTCTATGTCTATGTCTATGTCTATGTCTATGTCTATGTCTATGTCTATGTCTATGTCTATGTTCTATGTCTATGTCTATGTCTATGTCTATGTCTATGTCTATGTCTATGTCTATGTCTATGTCTATGTCTATGTCTATGTTCTATGTCTATGTCTATGTCTATGTCTATGTCTATGTCTATGTCTATGTCTATGTCTATGTCTATGTCTATGTCTATGTCTATGTGTCTATGTCTATGTCTATGTCTATGTCTATGTCTATGTCTATGTCTATGTCTATGTCTATGTCTATGTGCTATGTCTATGTGTCTATGTCTATGTCTATGTCTATGTGTCTATGTCTATGTCTATGTCTATGTCTATGTCTATGTCTATGTCTATGTCTATGTCTATGTCTATGTCTATGTCTATGTCTATGTCTATGTCTATGTCTATGTCTATGTCTATGTCTATGTCTATGTCTATGTCTATGTGCTATGTCTATGTCTATGTCTATGTCTATGTCTATGTCTATGTCTATGTCTATGTCTATGTCTATGTCTATGTCTATGTCTATGTCTATGTCTATGTCTATGTGTCTATGTCTATGTGTCTATGTCTATGTCTATGTCTATGTGCTATGTCTATGTCTATGTCTATGTGCTATGTCTATGTCTATGTCTATGTCTATGTTCTATGTCTATGTCTATGTTCTATGTCTATGTCTATGTTCTATGTCTATGTCTATGTCTATGTCTATGTCTATGTCTATGTGTCTATGTCTATGTGTCTATGTCTATGTGTCTATGTCTATGTCTATGTCTATGTCTATGTCTATGTCTATGTCTATGTCTATGTCTATGTCTATGTCTATGTCTATGTCTATGTCTATGTCTATGTCTATGTCTATGTCTATGTCTATGTCTATGTCTATGTCTATGTCTATGTCTATGTCTATGTGTCTATGTCTATGTCTATGTCTATGTGCTATGTCTATGTGTCTATGTCTATGTGTCTATGTCTATGTGTCTATGTCTATGTCTATGTCTATGTGTCTATGTCTATGTCTATGTCTATGTCTATGTCTATGTGTCTATGTCTATGTGCTATGTCTATGTGTCTATGTCTATGTGCTATGTCTATGTGCTATGTCTATGTCTATGTCTATGTCTATGTCTATGTCTATGTCTATGTCTATGTCTATGTCTATGTCTATGTCTATGTCTATGTCTATGTCTATGTCTATGTCTATGTCTATGTCTATGTCTATGTCTATGTCTATGTCTATGTCTATGTCTATGTCTATGTCTATGTCTATGTCTATGTCTATGTCTATGTCTATGTCTATGTCTATGTCTATGTGCTATGTCTATGTGTCTATGTCTATGTGTCTATGTCTATGTGTCTATGTCTATGTGCTATGTCTATGTCTATGTCTATGTCTATGTCTATGTCTATGTCTATGTCTATGTCTATGTCTATGTCTATGTCTATGTCTATGTCTATGTCTATGTGTCTATGTCTATGTGCTATGTCTATGTGCTATGTCTATGTCTATGTGTCTATGTCTATGTCTATGTCTATGTCTATGTCTATGTGTCTATGTCTATGTCTATGTCTATGTCTATGTCTATGTCTATGTCTATGTCTATGTCTATGTGTCTATGTTCTATGTTTATGTCTATGTCTATGTCTATGTCTATGTCTATGTCTATGTCTATGTCTATGTCTATGTCTATGTTCTATGTCTATGTCTATGTCTATGTCTATGTCTATGTCTATGTCTATGTCTATGTCTATGTCTATGTGTCTATGTCTATGTCTATGTCTATGTCTGTCTATGTCTATGTCTATGTCTATGTCTATGTCTATGTCTATGTCTATGTCTATGTCTATGTCTATGTCTATGTCTATGTCTATGTCTATGTCTATGTCTATGTCTATGTCTATGTCTATGTCTATGTCTATGTCTATGTCTATGTCTATGTCTATGTCTATGTCTATGTCTATGTCTATGTCTATGTCTATGTCTATGTCTATGTCTATGTCTATGTCTATGTCTATGTCTATGTCTATGTCTATGTCTATGTCTATGTCTATGTCTATGTCTATGTCTATGTCTATGTCTATGTCTATGTCTATGTCTATGTCTATGTCTATGTCTATGTCTATGTCTATGTCTATGTCTATGTTCTATGTCTATGTCTATGTCTATGTCTATGTCTATGTCTATGTCTATGTCTATGTCTATGTCTATGTCTATGTCTATGTCTATGTCTATGTCTATGTCTATGTCTATGTCTATGTCTATGTCTATGTCTATGTCTATGTCTATGTCTATGTCTATGTCTATGTCTATGTCTATGTCTATGTCTATGTCTATGTTCTATGTCTATGTCTATGTCTATGTCTATGTCTATGTCTATGTCTATGTCTATGTCTATGTCTATGTCTATGTCTATGTCTATGTCTATGTCTATGTCTATGTCTATGTCTATGTCTATGTCTATGTCTATGTCTATGTCTATGTCTATGTCTATGTCTATGTCTATGTCTATGTCTATGTCTATGTCTATGTCTATGTCTATGTCTATGTGCTATGTCTATGTCTATGTCTATGTCTATGTCTATGTCTATGTCTATGTCTATGTCTATGTCTATGTCTATGTCTATGTCTATGTCTATGTCTATGTCTATGTCTATGTCTATGTCTATGTCTATGTGTTCATGTCTATGTCTATGTCTATGTCTATGTCTATGTCTATGTCTATGTCTATGTCTATGTCTATGTCTATGTCTATGTCTATGTCTATGTCTATGTTCTATGTCTATGTCTATGTCTATGTCTATGTCTATGTCTATGTCTATGTCTATGTCTATGTCTATGTCTATGTCTATGTCTATGTCTATGTCTATGTCTATGTCTATGTCTATGTCTATGTCTATGTCTATGTCTATGTCTATGTCTATGTCTATGTCTATGTCTATGTCTATGTCTATGTCTATGTCTATGTCTATGTCTATGTCTATGTCTATGTCTATGTTCTATGTCTATGTCTATGTCTATGTCTATGTCTATGTCTATGTCTATGTCTATGTCTATGTCTATGTCTATGTCTATGTCTATGTCTATGTCTATGTCTATGTCTATGTCTATGTCTATGTCTATATCTATGTCTATGTCTATGTTCTATGTCTATGTCTATGTCTATGTCTATGTCTATGTCTATGTCTATGTCTATGTCTATGTCTATGTCTATGTCTATGTCTATGTCTATGTCTATGTCTATGTCTATGTTCTATGTCTATGTCTATGTCTATGTCTATGTCTATGTCTATGTCTATGTCTATGTCTATGTCTATGTCTATGTTTATGTTCTATGTCTATGTCTATGTCTATGTGCTATGTCTATGTCTATGTCTATGTCTATGTCTATGTCTATGTCTATGTCTATGTCTATGTCTATGTCTATGTCTATGTCTATGTCTATGTCTATGTCTATGTCTATGTCTATGTCTATGTCTATGTCTATGTCTATGTCTATGTCTATGTCTATGTCTATGTCTATGTCTATGTCTATGTCTATGTCTATGTCTATGTCTATGTCTATGTCTATGTCTATGTCTATGTCTATGTGCTATGTCTATGTCTATGTCTATGTCTATGTCTATGTCTATGTCTATGTCTATGTCTATGTCTATGTCTATGTTCTATGTCTATGTCTATGTCTATGTCTATGTCTATGTCTATGTCTATGTCCTATGTCTATGTCTATGTCTATGTCTATGTCTATGTCTATGTCTATGTCTATGTCTATGCCTATGTCTATGTCTATGTCTATGTCTATGTCTATGTCTATGTCTATGTCTATGTCTATGTCTATGTCTATGTCTATGTCTATGTCTATGTCTATGTCTATGTCTATGTCTATGTCTATGTCTATGTCTATGTCTATGTCTATGTCTATGTCTATGTCTATGTCTATGTCTATGTCTATGTCTATGTCTATGTCTATGTCTATGTCTATGTCTATGTCTATGTCTATGTCTATGTCTATGTCTATGTCTATGTCTATGTGCTATGTCATATGTCTATGTCTATGTCTATGTCTATGTCTATGTCTATGTCTATGTCTATGTCTATGTCTATGTCTATGTCTATGTCTATGTCTATGTCTATGTCTATGTCTATGTCTATGTGCTATGTCTATGTCTATGTCTATGTCTATGTCTATGTCTATGTCTATGTCTATGTCTATGTCTATGTCTATGTCTATGTTCTATGTTCTATGTCTATGTCTATGTCTATGTCTATGTTCTATGTCTATGTCTATGTCTATGTCTATGTCTATGTTCTATGTCTATGTCTATGTCTATGTCTATGTCTATGTGCTATGTCTATGTTCTATGTCTATGTGCTATGTCTATGTCTATGTCTATGTCTTATGTCTATGTCTATGTCTATGTCTATGTCTATGTCTATGTCTATGTCTATGTCTATGTCTATGTCTATGTCTATGTCTATGTCTATGTCTATGTCTATGTCTATGTTCTATGTCTATGTCTATGTCTATGTCTATGTCTTATGTCTATGTCTATGTCTATGTCTATGTCTATGTCTATGTCTATGTCTATGTCTATGTCTATGTCTATGTCTATGTCTATGTCTATGTCTATGTCTATGTCTATGTCTATGTCTATGTTCTATGTCTATGTCTATGTCTATGTCTATGTCTATGTCTATGTCTATGTCTATGTCTATGTCTATGTGTATGTCTATGTCTATGTCTATGTGTATGTCTATGTCTATGTCTATGTCTATGTCTATGTCTATGTCTATGTATATGTCTATGTCTATGTGCTATGTCTATGTCTATGTCTATGTCTATGTCTATGTCTATGTCTATGTGTCTATGTCTATGTGTATGTCTATGTCTATGTCTATGTCTATGTCTATGTCTATGTCTATGTCTATGTCTATGTTTATGTCTATGTCTATGTCTATGTCTATGTCTATGTCTATGTCTATGTCTATGTCTATGTCTATGTCTATGTGTCTATGTCTATGTGTATGTCTATGTCTATGTCTATGTCTATGTCTATGTCTATGTCTATGTTCTATGTCTATGTCTATGTCTATGTCTATGTCTATGTCTATGTCTATGTCTATGTCTATGTCTATGTCTATGTCTATGTCTATGTCTATGTCTATGTCTATGTGTCTATGTCTATGTCTATGTCTATGTTCTATGTCTATGTCCTATGTCTATGTCTATGTCTATGTCTATGTCTATGTCTATGTCTATGTCTATGTCTATGTCTATGTCTATGTCTATGTCTATGTCTATGTCTATGTGTATGTCTATGTGTATGTCTATGTGTATGTCTATGTGTATGTCTATGTGTATGTCTATGTGTATGTCTATGTGTATGTCTATGTGTATGTCTATGTATGTCTATGTCTATGTCTATGTGTATGTCTATGTGTATGTCTATGTGTATGTTCTATGTCTATGTGCTATGTCTATGTCTATGTCTATGTCTATGTCTATGTCTATGTCTATGTCTATGTCTATGTCTATGTCTATGTGCTATGTCTATGTGCTATGTCTATGTCTATGTCTATGTCTATGTCTATGTCTATGTCTATGTCTAAGTCTATGTCTATGTCTATGTCTATGTCTATGTCTATGTCTATGTCTATGTCTATGTCTATGTCTATGTCTATGTTTATGTCTATGTCTATGTCTATGTCTATGTCTATGTCTATGTCTATGTTTATGTCTATGTCTATGTCTATGTCTATGTCTATGTCTATGTCTATGTCTATGTCTATGTCTATGTCTATGTCTATGTCTATGTCTATGTCTATGTCTATGTCTATGTCTATGTCTATGTCTATGTCTATGTCTATGTCTATGTCTTATGTCTATGTCTATGTCTATGTCTATGTCTATGTCTATGTCTATGTCTATTTCTATGTCTATGTCTATGTCTATGTCTATGTCTATGTCTATGTCTATGTCTATGTCTATGTCTATGTCTATGTTCTATGTCTATGTTCTATATCTATGTCTATGTCTATGTCTATGTCTATGTCTATGTCTATGTCTATGTCTATGTCTATGTCTAAGTCTATGTCTATGTCTGTATGCTATGTCTATGTCTATGTCTATGTCTATGTCTATGTCTATGTCTATGTCTATGTCTATGTCTATGTCTATGTCTATGTCTATGTCTATGTCTATGTCTATGTCTATGTCTATGTCTATGTCTATGTCTATGTCTATGTCTATGTCCATTTCTATGTCTATGTCTATGTCTCATGTCTATGTCTTTATCTATGTCTATGTCTATGTCTATGTCTATGTCTGTATGCTATGTCTATGCTATGCTATGTCTATGTCTATGTCTATGTCTATGTCTATGTCTATGTCTATGTCTATGTCTATGTCTATGTCTATGTCTATGTCTATGTCTATGTCTATGTCTATGTCTATGTCTAGTCTATGCTTATGTCTATGTCTATGTCTATGTCTATGTCTATTTCATGTCTATGTCTATGTCTATGTCTATGTCTATGTCTATTTCATGTCTATGTCTATGTCTATGTCTATGTCTATGTCTATGTGTATGTCTATGTCCATATGTCTATGTCTATGTTTATGTCTATGTCTATGCTATGTCTATGTCTATGTCTATGTCTATGTCTATGTCTATGTCTATGTCTATGTCTATGTCTATGTGTGTGTCTATGTCTATGTCTATGTCTATGTCTATGTCTATGTCTATGTGTATTTCTATGTCTATGTCTATGTCTATGTCTATGTGTATGTCTATGTCTATGTCTATGTCTATGTCTATGTCTATGTCTATGTCTATGTCTATGTCTATGTCTATGTTTATGTCTATGTCTATGTCTATGTCTATGTCATGTCTATGTCTATGTCTATGTCTATGTCTATGTCTATGTCTATGTCTATGTCTAAGTCTAGTCAATAATCCTATGTCTATGTCTATGTCTATGTCTATGTCTATGTCTATGTCTATGACTGAGGCTATGTCTAGGTATAAGGAAATGAGAATGAGGATAAGAATGAGAATGAGAATGAGAATGAGAATGAGAATGAGAATGAGAATGAGAATGAGAATGAGTATGACTAGGTCTGAATCTATGTCTATGACTATGTCTATGTCTATGCCTATGTCTATGTTCATGTTTATGTCTATGTGTATGTCTATGTCTATGTCTATGTCTGATGTCTATGTCTATGTCTATGTCTATGTCTATGTGTATGTCTATGTGTATGTCTATGTCTATGTCTATGTCTATGTCTATGTGTATGTCTCTATGTCTATGTCTATGTCTATGTTTATGTCTATGTCTATGTCTATGTCTATGTCTATGTCTATGTCTATGTGTATGTCTATGTGTATGTCTATGTCTATGTCTATGTCTATGTCTATGTTCCATGTCTATGTCTATGTCTATGTCTATGTCTATGTCTATGTCTATGTCTATGTCTATGTCTATGTCTATGTCTATGTCTATGTCTATGTCTATGTTTATGTCTATGTTTATGTCTATGTCTATGTCTATGTGTATGTCTATGTCTATGTCTATGTCTATGTCTATGTGTATGTCTATGTCTATGTCTATGTCTATGTCTATGTCTATGTCTATGTCTATGTCTATGTGTATGTCTATGTCTATGTCTATGTGTATGTCTATGTGTATGCTATGTCTATGTCTATGTCTATGTCTATGTCTATGTGTATGTCTATGTCTATGTGTATGTCTATGTGTATGTCTATGTGTATGTCTATGTCTATGTCTATGTGTATGTCTGTATGTGTATGTCTATGTGTATGTTCATGTCTATGTCTATGTCTATGTCTATGTCTATGTCTATGTGTATGTCTATGTCTATGTCTATGTCTATGTCTATGTCTATGTCTATGTCTATGTCTATGTCTATGTCTATGTCTCATGTTCTATGTCTATGTCTATGTCTATGTCTATGTCTATGTCTATGTCTATGTCTATGTCTATGTCTATGTCTATGTCTATGTCTGTATGCTATGTCTATGTCTGAGTCTGTATGCCAATGCCCATGTCCATGTCTGATGTCTATGTCTATGTCTATGTCTATGCCCAGTCTATGTCTATGTTTTATGTCTATGTTCATATGTCTATGTCTATGTCTATGTCTATGTCTATGTCTATGCTCTATTTCTATGTCTATGTCTGTATGCTCTATGCTATGTCTGTATGCTATGTCTATGTTTATGTCTCTGCTATGTCTATGTCTATGTTCTATGCCTATGTCTATGTCTATGTCTGTATGTCTGATGTCTATGTTCTATGTCTATGTCTATGTCTATGTCTATGTCTATGTCTATGTCTATGTCTATGTCTATGTCTATGTCTATGTCTATGTCTATGTCTATGTCTGTGTTTATGTCTATGTGTGTATGTCTATGTGCATATGTCTATGAGTATGTGAATGTGTAGGTAAATGAGTATGAGAATGAGAATGACGAGTATGAGAATGAGAATGAGAATGAGGGTGAGAATGAGACTGAGAATGTGTAGACGAGGTGTATGTCTATGTGTATGTCTATGTCTATGTCTATGTCTATGTCTATATCTATGTCTATGTCTATGTCTATGTCTATGTCTATGTCTATGTCTATGTCTGTATGCCCATGTATGTCTATGTCTATGTCTATGTCTATGTCTATGTCTATGTCTATGTCTATGTTAATGCCCATGCCTATGTCTATGTCTATGTGTCATGTCTATGTCTATGATCCATGTCTATGTTATGTCTATGTCTATGTCTATGCCTATATGTGTATGTCTATGTCTATGTCTATGTCTATGTCTATGTCTATGTCTATGTCTATGTCTATGTCTATGTCTCATGATCTATGTCTATTTCTATGTCTATGTCTATGTCTATGACTATGTGTATGTCTATGTCTATGTCTATGTCTATGTCTATGTCTATGTCTATGTCTATGTTCTATGTGCCATGTCATGTCTATGTCTATGTCTATGTCTGTATGTCTATGTCTATGTTCTATGTCTATGTCTATGTCTATGTCTCATGTCTGTATGCTTATGTTCTATGTCCATGTCTATGTCTGTATGTCTATGTCTCATGTCTGTAATGCCCCATGCCTTGTGTGCAAGTCACATATGTCTATGTCTGTATGTCTATGTCTATGACTATGTCTAATGTCTAGTCATATGTCTATGTCTATGTGTATGTCTGTGTGTATGTCTGTGTCTATGTCTATGTCTATGTCTATGTGTGTGTCTCTTTCTATGTGGCTATGTCTATGTCCATGTCTATGCTATGTCTATGTGTATGTGTATGTGTGAAGTCTGTGTCTATGTCATAAGTCTATGTCTATGTCTATGTCTATGTCTGTATGTGTATGTGTGTCTATGTGTATGTGTCTATGTCTATGTCTATGTCTATGTCTATGTCCATGTCTATGTCTATGTCTATGTCTATGTCTATGTCTATGTCTATGTCTATGTTCATGTCTATGTCTATATGTCTATGTCTATGTCCATGTTCATGTCTATGTCTTTGCATGTCTATGTCTATGTCTATTTCATGTCATGCTATGTCTATGTCTATGTCTTTGTCTATGTCTATGTCTATGTCTATGTCTATGTCTATGTCTATGTTCATGTCTATGTCTATGTCTATGTCTATGTCTATGTTCATGTCTATGTCTATGTCTATGTCTATGTCTATGTCTATGTTCATGCTATGTCTATGTCTATGTCTATGTCTATGTCTATGTCTATGTCTATGTCTATGTCTATGTCTATGTCTATGTCTATGTCTATGTCTATGTCTATGTCTATGTCTATGTCTATTCTATGTCTATGTCTATGTCTATGTCTATGGGAAGTTCATGTCTATGTTCATGTCTATGTCTATGTCTATGTTCATATGTCTATGTCTATGTCTATGTCTATGTCTATGTCTATGTCTATGTCTATGTCTATGTTATGTCTATGTCTATGTCTATGTCTATGTCTATGTCTATGTTCATGTCTATGTCTATGTTCATGTCTATGTTCATAAGTTCATGTTCATGTCTATGTTCATGTCTATTTCATGTCTATCACCATGTCTATGTCTATAAGTTCATGTCTATGTCTATGTCTATTCTATGTCTATGTTCATGTCTATGTCTATAGTCTATGTCTATGTTCATGTCTATGTCTATGTCTATGGCCCATGTCATATATTCCAGGCTCTGTCTATGTCTATGTCTATGTTCATGTCTATGTCTATGTCTATGTCTATGTCTATGTTCATGTCTATGTTCATGTCTATGTTCATGTCTATGTCTATGTCTATGTTCATGTCTATGTTCATATGTCTATGTTCATGTCTATGTCTATGTCTATGTCTATGTCTATGTCTATGTTCATGTTCATGTCTATGTCTATAAGTTCATATGTCTATGTCTATGTCTATGTCTATGTCTATGTCTATGTCTATGTCTATGTTCAGGCCCATGTCTATGTTCATGTCTATGTCTATGTCTATGTCTATGTCTATGTTCATAAGTTCATATGTCTATGTCTATGTCTATGTCTATGTCTATGTCTATGTCTATGTCTATGTCTATGTCTATGTCTATGTCTATGTCTATGTCTATGTCTATGTCTATGTCTAGTTCATGTCTATGTCTATGTCTATGTCTATGTCTATGTCTATGTCTATGTCTATGTCTATGTCTATGTCTATGTCTATGTCTATGTCTATGTCTATGTCTATGTCTATGTCTATCTATGTCTATGTCTATGTTCATGTCTATGTCTATGTCTAGTTCAGTCTATGTCTATGTCTATGTCTATGTCTATGTTCTATGTCTATGTCTATGTCTATGTCCATGTTCATGTTCATAACTATAGTTCAAGGTTCATGTCATGTCCATGTCTATGTCTATGTCTATGTCTATGTCTATGTCTATGTCTATGTCTATGTTCATGTCTATGTCTATGTCTATGTCTATGTCTATGTCTATGTCTATGTCTATATGTCTATGTTCATGTCTATAAGTTCATGTCTATGTCTATGTCTATGTCTATGTCTATGTCTATGTCTATGTCTATGTCTATGTCTATGTCTATGTTCATATGTCTATGTCTATGTCTATGTCTATGTCTATGTCTATGTCTATGTCTATGTTCATGTCTATGTCTATGTCTATGTCTATGTCTATGTCTATGTCTATGTCGAGAAATGAGAAATGAGGAATGAGAAATGAGGAAATGAGAAATGAGAATGAGGAAATGAGAATGAGAATGAGGAAATGAGAAATGAGAAATGAGAATGAGGAAATGAGAATGAGAAATGAGAAATGGAGGTCTATGGAATATGTCTATGTCTATGTCTATGTCTATGTCTTATGTCTATGTCTATGTTCATGTTCATAAGTCTATGTCTATGTGTATGTCTATGTGTATGTCTATGTGTATGTCTATGTGTATGTCTATGTCTATGTGTATGTCCATGTGTATGTCTATGTGTATGTCCATGTCCATGTCCATGTCCATGTCTATGTGTATGTCTATGTATATGTCTATGTCTATGTCTATGTCTATGTCTATGTCTATGTCTATGTCTATGTCTATGTCTATGTCTATGTCTATGTCTATGTCTATGTCTATGTCTATGTCTAGGTCTATGTCTATGTCTATGTCTATGTCTATGTCTATGGCTATGTCTATGTCTATGTCTATGTCTATGTCTATGTCTATGTCTATGTCTATGTCTATGTCTATGTCTATGTCTATGTCTATGTCTATGTCTATGTCTATGTCTATGTCTATGTCTATGTCTATGTCTATGTCTATGTCTATGTCTCATGTCTATGTCTATGTCTATGTCTATGTCTATGTCTATGTCTATGTCTATGTCTATGTCTATGTCTATGTCTATGTCTATGTGTATGTCTATGTCTATGTCTATGTCTATGTCTATGTCTATGTCTATGTCTATGTCTGTCTATGTCTATGTCTATGTCTATGTCTATGTCTATGTCTATGTCTATGTCTATGTCTATGTCTATGTCTATGTCTATGTCTATGTCTATGTCTATGTCTATGTCTATGTCTATGTCTATGTCTATGTCTATGTGTATGTCCATGTCTATGTCTATGTCCATGTCCATGTCCATGTCCATGTCCATGTCTATGTCTATGTCTATGTCTATGTCTATGTCTATGTCTATGTCTATGTCTATGTCTATGTCTATGTCTATGTCTATGTCTATGTCTATGTCTATGTCTATGTCTATGTCTATGTCTATGTCTATGTCTATGTCTATGTCTATGTCTATGTCTATGTCTATGTCTATGTCTATGTCTATGTCTATGTCTATGTCTATGTCTATGTCTATGTCTATGTCTATGTCTATGTCTATGTCTATGTCCATGTCCATGTCCATGTCTATGTCTATGTCTATGTCTATGTCTATGTCTATGTCTATGTCTATGTCTATGTCTATGTGTATGTCTATGTCTATGTCTATGTCTATGTCTATGTCTATGTCTATGTCTATGTCTATGTCTATGTCTATGTCTATGTCTATGTCTATGTCTATGTCTATGTCTATGTCTATGTCTATGTCTATGTCTATGTCTATGTCTATGTCCATGTCTATGTCTATGTCTATGTCTATGTCTATGTCTATGTCATGTCTATGTCTATGTCTATGTCTATGTCTATGTCTATGTCTATGTCTATGTCTATGTCTATGTCTATGTCTATGTCTATGTCTATGTCTATGTCTATGTCTATGTCTATGTCTATGTCTATGTCTATGTCTATGTCTATGTCTATGTCTATGTCTATGTCTATGTCTATGTCTATGTCTATGTCTATGTCTATGTCTATGTCTATGTCTATGTCTATGTCTATGTCTATGTCTATGTCTATGTCTATGTCTATGTCTATGTCTATGTCTATGTCTATGTCTATGTCTATGTCTATGTCTATGTCTATGTCTATGTCTATGTCTATGTCTATGTCTATGTCTATGTCTATGTCTATGTCTATGTCTATGTCTATGTCCATGTCTATGTCCATGTCTATGTCTATGTCTATGTCTATGTCTATGTCTATGTCTATGTCTATGTCTATGTCTATGTCTATGTCTGTCTATGTCTATGTCTATGTCTATGTCTATGTCTATGTCTATGTCTATGTCTATGTCTATGTCTCATGTCTATGTCTATGTCTATGTCTATGTCTATGTCTATGTCTATGTCTATGTCTATGTCTATGTCTATGTCTATGTCTATGTCTATGTCTATGTCTATGTCTATGTCTATGTCTATGTCTATGTCTATGTCTATGTCTATGTCTATGTCCATGTCCATGTCTATGTCTATGTCTATGTCTATGTCTATGTCTATGTCTATGTCTATGTCTATGTCTATGTCTATGTCTATGTCTATGTCTATGTCTATGTCTATGTCTATGTCTATGTCTATGTCTATGTCTATGTCTATGTCTATGTCTATGTCTATGTCTATGTCTATGTCTATGTCTATGTCTATGTCTATGTCTATGTCTATGTCTATGTCTATGTCTATGTCTATGTCTATGTCTATGTCTATGTCTATGTCTATGTCTATGTCTATGTCTATGTCTATGTCTATGTCTATGTCTATGTCTATGTCTATGTCTATGTCTATGTCTATGTCTATGTCTATGTCTATGTCTATGTCTATGTCTATGTCTATGTCTATGTCTATGTCTATGTCTATGTCTATGTCTATGTCTATGTCTATGTCTATGTGTATGTCTATGTGTATGTCTATGTGTATGTCTATGTCTATGTGTATGTCTATGTCTATGTCTATGTCTATGTCCATGTCTATGTCTATGTCCATGTCCATGTCCATGTCCATGTCTATGTCTATGTCTATGTCTATGTCTATGTCTATGTCTATGTCTATGTCTATGTCTATGTCTATGTCTATGTCTATGTCTATGTCTATGTCTATGTCTATGTCTATGTCTATGTCTATGTCTATGTCTATGTCTATGTCTATGTCTATGTCTATGTCTATGTCTATGTCTATGTCTATGTCTATGTCTATGTCTATGTCTATGTCTATGTCTATGTCTATGTCTATGTCTATGTCTATGTCTATGTCCATGTCTATGTCTATGTCTATGTCTATGTCTATGTCTATGTCTATGTCTATGTCTATGTCTATGTCTATGTCTATGTCTATGTCTATGTCTATGTCTATGTCTATGTCTTCATGTCTATGTCTATGTCTATGTCTATGTCTATGTCTATGTCTATGTCTATGTCTATGTCTATGTCTATGTCTATGTCTATGTCTATGTCTATGTCTATGTCTATGTCTATGTCTATGTCTATGTCTATGTCTATGTCTATGTCTATGTCTATGTCTATGTCTATGTCTATGTCTATGTCTATGTCTATGTCTATGTCTATGTCTATGTCTATGTCTATGTCTATGTCTATGTCTATGTCTATGTCTATGTCTATGTCTATGTCTATGTCTATGTCTATGTCTATGTCTATGTCTATGTCTATGTCTATGTCTATGTCTATGTCTATGTCTATGTCTATGTCTGTCTATGTCTATGTCCATGTCCATGTCCATGTCCATGTCCATGTCCCATGTCCATGTCCCCTGTCCATGTCTATGTCCATGTCCATGTCTATGTCTATGTCTATGTCTATGTCTATGTCTATGTCTATGTCTATGTCTATGTCTATGTCTATGTCTATGTCTATGTCTATGTCTATGTCTATGTCTATGTCTATGTCTATGTCTATGTCTATGTCTATGTCATGTCCATGTCCATGACCATGTTTATGTCCATGTCCATGTCCATGTCCACGTCTATGTCTTATGTCCTATGTCTATGTCTATGTCTATGTCTATGTCTATGTCTATGTCTATGTCTATGTCTATGTCTATGTCTATGTCTATGTCTATGTCTATGTCTATGTCTATGTCTATGTCTATGTCTATGTCTATGTCTATGTCTATGTCTATGTCTATGTCTATGTCTATGTCTATGTCTATGTCTATGTCTATGTCTGTCTATGTCTATGTCTATGTCTATGTCTATGTCTATGTCTATGTCTATGTCTATGTCTATGTCTATGTCTATGTGTATGTCATGTCTATGTCTATGTCTATGTCTATGTCTATGTCTATGTGTATGTCTATGTGTATGTCTATGTTTATGTCTATGTTTATGTCTATGTCTATGTCTATGTTTATGTCTATGTGTATGTCATGTGTGTGTCTATGTGTATGTCCATGTCCATGTCCATGTCCAAGTCCATGTCCATGTCCATGTCCATGTCCATGTCCATGTCCATGTCCATGTCCATGTCCATGTCCATGTCCATGTCTATGTCTATGTCTATGTCTATGTCTATGTCTGTGTCTATGTCTATGTCCATGTCTATGTGTATGTCTATGTGTATGTCTATGTCTATGTCTATGTCTATGTCTATGCTATGTCTATGTCTATGTCTATGTCTATGTCTATGTCTATGTCTATGTCTATCTATGTCTATGTCTATGTCTATGTCTATGTCTATGTCTATGTCTATGTCTATGTCTATGTCTATGTCTATGTCTATGTCTATGTCTATGTCTATGTCTATGTCTATGCTATGTCTATGTCTGTATGACTATGTCTATGTCTATGTCTATGTCTATGTCTATGTCTATGTCTATGTCTATGTCTAGTCTATGTCTATGTCTATGTCTATGTCTATGTCTCATGTCTATGTCTATGTCTATGTCCTATGTGTAGGTCTATGTCTATGTCTATGTTCATATGTGTATGTCTATGAGTATGAGAATGAGAGTCTATGAGAATGTCTAGAAAATGAGAATGAGAATGAGAATGAGAATGAGAATGTATATGACTATGAGAATGATCTATGTCTATGTCTATGTCTATGTCTATGTCTATGTCTATGTCTAGTCTATGTCTATGTCTATGTCTATGTCTATGTCTATGTCTATGTCTATGTCTATGTCTATGTCTATGTCTATAATACATGTCTATGTCTATGTCTATGTCTATGTCTATGTCTATGTCTATGTCTATGTCTATGTCTATGTCTATGTCTATGTCTATGTCATAAGTAAATGTTATGTCTATGTCTATGTCTATGTCTATGTCTATGTCTATGTCTATGTCTATGTCTATGTCTATGTCTATGTCTATGTCTATGTCTATGTCTATGTCTATGTCTATGTCTATGTTTATGTGTATGTCTATGTCTATGTCTATGTGTATGTCTAGGTGTATGTCTATGTCTATGTCTATGTCTATGTCTATGTGTATGTCTATGTGTCTGTGTAGTCTATGTCTATGTCCATGTCTATGTCCATGTCTATGTCTATGTCTATGTGTATGTCTATGTTGTATGTCTATGTCTATGTCTATGTCTATGTCTATGTCTATGTCTATGTCTATGTCTATGTCTATGTCTATGTCTATGTCTATGTCTATGTCTATGTCTATGTCTATGTCTATGTCTATGTCTATGTCTATGTCTATGTCTATGTCTATGTCTATGTCTATGTCTGTATGTCTATGTCTATGTCTATGTCTATGTCTATGTCTATGTCTATGTCTATGTCTATGTCTATGTCCATGTCTATGTCTATGTCTATGTCTATGTCTATGTCTATGTCTATGTCTATGTCTATGTCTATGTCTATGTCTATGTCTATGTGTATGTCTATGTCTATGTCTATGTCTATGTCTATGTCTATGTCTATGTCTATGTCTATGTCTATGTCTATGTCTATGTCTATGTCTATGTCTATGTCTATGTCTCATGTCTATGTCTATGTCTATGTCTATGTCTATGTCTATGTCTATGTCTATGTCTATGTCTATGTCTATGTCTATGTCTATGTCTATGTCTATGTCTATGTCTATGTCTATGTCTATGTCTATGTCTATGTCTATGTCTATGTCTATGTCTATGTCTATGTCTATGTCTATGTCTATGTCTATGTCTATGTCTATGTCTATGTCTATGTCTATGTCTATGTCTATGTCTATGTCTATGTCTATGTCTATGTCTATGTCTATGTCTATGTCTATGTCTATGTCTATGTCTATGTCTATGTCTATGTCTATGTCTATGTCTATGTCTATGTCTATGTCTATGTCTATGTCTATGTCTATGTCTGTCTATGTCTATGTCTATGTCTATGTCTATGTCTATGTCTATGTCTATGTCTATGTCTATGTCTATGTCTATGTCTATGTCTATGTCTATGTCTATGTCTATGTCTATGTCTATGTCTATGTCTATGTCTATGTCTATGTCTATGTCTATGTCCTATGTCTATGTCTATGTCTATGTCTATGTCTATGTCTATGTCTATGTCTATGTCTATGTCTATGTCTATGTCTATGTCTATGTCTATGTCTATGTCTATGTCTATGTCTATGTCTATGTCTATGTCTATGTCTATGTCTATGTCTATGTCTATGTCTATGTCTATGTCTATGTCTATGTCTATGTCTATGTCTCTATGTCTATGTCTATGTCTATGTCTATGTCTATGTCTATGTCTATGTCTATGTCTATGTCTATGTCTATGTCTATGTCTATGTCTATGTCTATGTCTATGTCTATGTCTATGTCTATGTCTATGTCTATGTCTATGTCTATGTGTCTATGTCTATGTCTATGTCTATGTCTATGTCTATGTCTATGTCTATGTCTATGTCTATGTCTATGTCTATGTCTATGTCTATGTCTATGTCTATGTCTATGTCTATGTCTATGTCTATGTCTATGTCTATGTCTATGTCTATGTCTATGTCTATGTCTATGTCTATGTCTATGTCTATGTCTGTCTATGTCTATGTCTATGTCTATGTCTATGTCTATGTCTATGTCTATGTCTATGTCTATGTCTATGTCTATGTCTATGTCTATGTCTATGTCTATGTCTATGTCTATGTCTATGTCTATGTCTATGTCTATGTCTATGTCTATGTCTATGTCTATGTCTATGTCTGTCTATGTCTATGTCTATGTCTATGTCTATGTCTATGTCTATGTCTATGTCTATGTCTATGTCTATGTCTATGTCTATGTCTATGTCTATGTCTATGTCTATGTCTATGTCTATGTCTATGTCTATGTCTATGTCTATGTCTATGTCTATGTCTATGTCTATGTCTATGTCTATGTCTATGTCTATGTCTATGTCTATGTCTATTATGTCTATGTCTATGTCTATGTCTATGTCTATGTCTATGTCTATGTCTATGTCTATGTCTATGTCTATGTCTATGTCTATGTCTATGTCTATGTCTATGTCTATGTCTATGTCTATATCTATGTGCATGTCTATGTCTATGTCTATGTCTATGTCTATGTCTATGTCTATGTCTATGTCTATGTCTATGTCTATGTCTATGTCTATGTCTATGTCTATGTCTATGTCTATGTCTATGTCTATGTCTATGTCTATGTCTATGTCTATGTCTATGTCTATGTCTATGTCTATGTCTATGTCTATGTCTATGTCTATGTCTATGTCTATGTAATATGTCTATGTCTATGTCTATGTCTATGTCTATGTCTATGTCTATGTCTATGTCTATGTCTATGTCTATGTCTATGTCTATGTCTATGTCTATGTCTATGTCTATGTCTATGTCTATGTCTATGTCTATGTCTATGTCTATGTCTATGTCTATGTCTATGTCTATGTCTATGTCTATGTCTATGTCTATGTCTATGTCTATGTCTATGTCTATATTACATGTCTATGTCTATGTCTATGTCTATGTCTATGTCTATGTCTATGTCTATGTCTATGTCTATGTC
>JAEIFK010000595.1:0-47500 GCA_018901825.1 Drosophila funebris | reverse complement strand
CTGTCTGTCTGTCTGTCTGTCTGTCTGTCTGTCTGTCTGTCTGTCTGTCTGTCTGTCTGTCTGTCTGTCTGTCTGTCTGTTCGTCTGTCTGTCTGTCTGTCTGTCTGTCTGTCTGTCTGTCTGTCTGTCTGTCTGTCTGTCTGTCTGTCTGTCTGTCTGTCTGTCTGTCTGTCTGTCTGTCTGTCTGTCTGTCTGTCTGTCTGTCTGTCTGTCTGTCTGTCTGTCTGTCTGTCTGTCTGTCTGTCTGTCTGTCTGTCTGTCTGTCTGTCTGTCTGTCTGTCTGTCTGTCTGTCTGTCTGTCTGTCTGTCTGTCTGTCTGTCTGTCTGTCTGTCTGTCTGTCTGTCTGTCTGTCTGTCTGTCTGTCTGTCTGTCTGTCTGTCTGTCTCGTCCGTCTGTCTCTGTCTGTCTGTCTGTTCGTCTGTCTGTCTTCAACTGCCTCAGTTGTTCAGCTTTTGCTATTATAACCTCCGATCCGGAGACAAAGCGCAAAAGTCTCCATGAAACCATGCGCAACCGTTAAACTAAAACGGCTGCCGCCGACAAATCTTGTCGACGACAGCTCAAACAACTACAGCGATCACACAATCCAATCGACCATTATCTCAGATCGTCGCAGTCATATCACCGATTGCAGATCTCAATCTTGGATTACGTCGTTGCCTTACTTGGCCATTCCTTGTTTGCCGATGTAACTGTTTCTCTATAGGTGCAGATTTTCTGTCCCAATTCCAACTGCTCATCAATCTCAATTCTACCACTGGTTTGTCGTCATTAACCTGCCTTTCTGATACTCAACACTTTTCCATATCAACAGTTCAAGGTGTTTCGAAGTTTCAGAGTCTCTTGAGACAATTTGTGGACGTCACAATTACAGCAAGAAAGACCACCAGCCAACATGAAGTACGCCATCACATAGAAACCACAGGCAAACCAATTTTGGATCGACCACGTCGCCTGGCCGGCGAAAAACTCGACATTGCCATCGACAAAGCCTAAATCTATTTTCTAATAAAGGAAGGTATATGTCGACCGTCAAACAGCCCTTGTTCAAGCTTGCTTCACATGATCAGCAAGAAAGATGGTGGCTGAAGATCGTGCGGCGATAACCGCAAGCTCAACTCGGTTACTGTACCAGACCGTAACCTAATCGCCCATATTCAAGATTTTATGGACCAACTACACTAAAAAAGAATCTTTTTAACTCTCGATTTGGTAAAAGCCTATTACCAAATATCAATGGCAACAGAAGATATCGCAAAGACATCTGTGTGTTCGCCATTCGGCATCATCAAATTCTTGTACATGCCTTTCGGATTGAAAAACGCAACTCAGACTTTTCGAAGGTTCATAGACAATATCTTCCGCGGAATCGATTTCGTATATTCTGACATAGATATGAATCATATCGAACACAATGGAAGACCACGAACAACATCTACGCACCGTCTTTGAAATCCTGCGTTGCATTAATGTAAGCAAATGCCAACTCGCACAAACGGAAGTCCAGTTCCTCAGCTACGTCATCAACCAACATGGCATTAAATCTCTTACCAACCGGATCGACGCAATTCAGAGCTTCGCTCGTCCTGCTACGATCAATCAGCTAGGTCGGTTTCTTGGCATCGTCAACTAGTACCAAAGATGACTGCCTAATTCAAGCACCGTTATCAGAACTGCTTAAAAATGTGAAAAGAAATGACAAACGCCCGATGGAATGGACAGCAGATCGCATCGCAACCTTCGAAGAATGCAAACGTAGTGTCGCTAACGCAGCACTTCTAGCTCATCCGCTTCCAAACGCAAAGCTCGCCTTAGTTTGTGTGTAGTAAGACCACTAAGCGCTGACAGTGAACAGCTCCCTGAAGTCTATATGAAAAATATGAATTCTTTGCAAGCTTATAGCAGCTAATTTTCACATATGTATATATACTCAATTAAAAGCTGAGTGTTACGACACTTCATTTACATACGCAGTCGTTGCTGTTTCGCTTGCACACATGTGGCCGCAAAGCACAATGATTCATTGGAAAAATTACTTTAATTTCTTTTCTGATTATCTTTCTTATTTATAAATCGATCTTGATGAAACTTTTATGATTTCTTCTATATGATATTTTTCAAGCACCTGGTAAGTTAGAAATGTGGCAATAATTAATTTTTTTTCAATTTGCGGGGGGACGGACGGACACTTTCACAAAGTTATTATACCCTTTTTTGCCAACTTTTAATGGGCACAAGGTAGAAAAATAATCACGATAGGACACGGAGGCTGCGCAAGAACCATAAATGGTTCTATTAAGCTAGCTGGAGTGTGCTCGTGACACGGCTCAACCGCAGTTGTGGCTGCGAGCTCGCTATTTACTGCAGAAGCTTCTTCCAGAGCTACATATAAGTCTGCACGTTCGCTGTCTCGCTTGCACACATGTGCTGCTTGACGCAACCGCAACGATTCTATGGAAAAAAAAACATATTATTTTTTCATGGACCTCACTTGCTCGCCAATATTTAAAATGCAAATGATCATTAGAATAATCAATTCTTGAAAGGCAAAATCTAATATTACAAATATCATATTAAATGACTTGCAATATAATTGTCAGCAAGCAGTATGACATTTGAAGTAACACAACTCAGCTTAACGGCGAGAATGTGCTCACTTGCAAAAGCTAGCTGCTATAAGCATGCAATGAATTCTAATTGTTGGCAAAGCAGTGCGATTCGTTGCAAAATGTTCTAGTCTTTTCCATCTATTTTCTTTTCTGAATGTCTTCCTTATTCCTGGACCGATCTTTATGAAACTTTCACATGTGTTTCAGAACAGTATTTTTAAAACACCTGTTAAATTAGAAATGGGTACGTTTAGAAATACATACTGTTAAAAGGGTATAAAGAGTTTTGATCGATTTGCGGGGGGAAGGCGGGGAGGTATCCAAAATTTGAAACAAACTTGATCTGCGGACGGTATAGAGGAACCTTCATGCCAAATTTGGAGTCTCTAGCTCTTATAGTTGCTGAGATCGACGCGTTCATACAGACGGACAGACAGACAGACAGACGGACATTTTTTCACAAAGTTAATATATCCCTGTACAGGGTCTAAAAAACCCAAATTGGACAACGGAAACCACAAACAGTGGTACATTTTCTTATTTTGCTTTGCACCAATCATATCTCCTGAATATAATAAAGATATTTCAAAATTTTATAAAGATCATGGAAGAAATCTAGGTTTTAAAATGAATGCATAGAGTAGCAATATGATATTTTGTCATCTTATATATTGCGTTCTTCTGTCACCCTGCTGAGTGTTTTTATTATCAGGTTGCCTTAATTTTCATTGATTTACATTTTGAAAGTAAGTTAGAATTATTATTCCAATAAAGCACTAAGAAGACTAAACCGAGAAGACTAAAAATTTAACGATCGGTTGCATAACTTATCTACCATTAAGTTAAAAAGTTAATATATGATGTGAAAAATTTTAACCTTGTGCATGCACTTGAAAAAATATTAACTTTGAGAGGATGTACCGCCCAAAATTTGTATTTTATTTAAAAATCGGGAATCTTTATCCTTGAATAGTTTCTATCGAATGCTTCGCTTAATGTTCGAAATATTACTCCAAACCGAGAGAAATTCTATTGAAATATTACTCGAAAAAAGTAGCTTATTGTTAGAAAAACGTGCCATAAAATACTCTTCTAAAAGTGTCGCGGGTAGCATACCGGTTTCTCCCGACGGCATGTCGACACTGTCGCGACAGTAAGATTTATAATCAGAAAACGAGCGCAGCTATGCATTTTTTTCATAAATTTCATAAAATGCGGGGCATTGCATATAAAATATGCTATTTTGCAAGAAACGTTGAGAAACTGTTTTTTTTTTGCGTTACGGGGTAGGGGGAAGTTTCAATAATCTAACATAAACTTGATCTGAAGAGGGTATTCAGGAACCTTCATGCCAAATTTGGCATATTGCTGAGTTTTTAGTTGTTGAGATTGACAGGATCATACAGACAGACATTTTTGCACAAAATTAATATAGTAATTAATTAATATTACAGGGTATAATAAATACATAACAATTAATAATTCTTAAATAAATAGTTGATGCTGCGGTTGCTGCTGCGATTAATATTCAACAAAAATATATATTCTTTATAGGGTCAAAAATGCTTCCTACTGAATTTGTTCTTGTTCATTAAAGCAAGGACCCTTGCACTCTATAAAAATCGGTCATAAAAATGGAAATAATATATTTGTATATATATAAATATTTGTTCTTTATTTGGTTTACATGTCTCTTTTAATGCGTTATACAATCAAAATTGTTGTATCCTTGGAGAAAATTTAATAAATATTTTGAAATTGACTTACTGAATTGCCTTTTATCATTTGACTGTTCAAATTGCTTTGCGTTATGGTGAGGCAGGTCATTTCGTATATTGTGACATAGATATGAATCATATCGAACACAATGGAAGAGCACGAACAAGATCTATGCACCGTCTTGGAAATCCTGCGTTGCATTAATGTAAGCAAATACCAACTCGCACAAACGGAAGTCCAGTTCCTCAGCTACGTCATCAACCAACATGGCATTAAATCTCTTACCAACCGGATCGACGCAATTCAGAGCTTCGCTCGTCCTGCTACGATCAATCAGCTAGGTCGGTTTCTTGGCATCGTCAACTAGTTCCGAAGATGACTGCCTAATTCAAGCACCGTTATCAGAACTGCTTAAAAATGTGAAAAGGAATGACAAACGCCCGATGGAATGGACAGCAGATCGCATCGCAGCCTTCGAAGAATGCAAACGTAGTGTCGCTCACGCAGCACTTCTAGCTCATCCGCTTCCAAACGCAAAGCTCGCCTTAGTTTGTGATGCCTCCGACGTCGCTATTGCTGCCGCTCTGGAGCTGCAAGTTGATTATACATGGCAGCTAATTGGATTTTTTTTTTAAAAAGCTAAGCAGCACGGACCTACGACAGATAACTTATATCTGTTTACGAAGCTACTAAATATTTCAAACACTGGCTTGAAGGACGAATCTTCATCATCAAAACGGACCATAAACCACCACGACAACTTTGTCACTTAAGCTTCATTTCAGATTTTCCACGGAAATAATGCACATCAAAGGTACCGACAACATGGTCGCACACGCATTCTCCAGACTCTGCACAATCAACATGCCTTCAACCGTAAAGCTGCAACTCATCGACGAGGCCCAAGCTGACGACGCCGATCTAATAGAGTTGCTGCAGGTTCAAACATCACTTAAACTACAGAAAGTCCGCTACGACGACGACGTTTCTCTTTACTGTTATGTTTCAACGGAATACGTTCGTCCTTACTTACCGCACACTCTTCGGAACAACATTTTTGGTTTCTTTCTCAACCTCTCTTCGCTTCAGCAGATCAAACAGAAATTCGTTTGGCCGTCAATCAACAAGGATGTTATCAGCTGTTGCAGAAACTACCTGCCTTGTCAGTGTGCTAAAATAAACAGGCACAACCATCAACAACCAGAGAAAATCATCATCCCCAATGTTAGACTCGACCACGTCCACATCGACATCGTCATTATGCCATTGCAAGAAAATTATCGATATTGCCTTTCCATGATAGACAGATTTACTCGCTGGCCGGAAGCTATTCGGCTTACAAATATCACAGCCGAAACTGTGGCTAATGCTTTTTAATCACTTTGGATCGCGCGTTTTAGAACGCCCAAAACAATCACAACGGATCAAGGAACTCAATACGAGTCTGCAATGTACAAGGAACTTGCTCATCTCGTTGGTAATGATCACATACACACAACTGCTTACCACCCTCAATCAAACGGATTGGTTAAGCGATGGCATAGAGCATTCAAGGCAGCCATGATGTGCCGCACGGATACTCCTTACCTGGACTACGCTCATGTTTCAAAGAGGACTTACAATCATCAGTAGCTGAAATTTCATACGGAACACCAATACGTCTACCGAACGAATTCTTCGACGACATCGACTCACCAATAAGTCCATCAACATTCATCAACACATCAACACATGCAAAAAATCCGTCCAACACAAACTGCACACCATACTAACCACAAGATGTTCCTACTAAAGGGCATTGGGAAAAGTTCCCATATATTCGTCCGCACCGATTCCGTCAAAAAGCCTCTTGAGCCCTCTTACTCTGAACCTTTTGAAATCAACAACGATCTAGATTTTAATGTAAAAGTCGACAACAAGGAAGCAGCCATCTCCGTCGACCGACTCAAGACAGTTTTCCTGGTCAAGAATGACACCTCAACTGATCCGCACACACGCAAGCCCCGGGTACACCTTTCTATACCGTGACTTCGTCACTAGAGAGGGAGTACTGTGGCGGTCTGGCAACGCGTCATCTACCAAAATACTAAAACGATAGTCATAATATTGATACTTTTTCACTCCCTAACCACATTCTGTATCATTCATCTCGGCGCAACCGCCAAAAGCGTGTATCCTAATACTTTTTGTAAAAGAGAAATTAACAATAAATAAGTAATAAGTAGCTAGTTCAACTTGCCACAATCATTAACTGTGGCTCCTCTTCAAGACAGCAAAAAATAATTTAGAGATTATCGATTTGTAATTGGCGTAATCAATTAAATTGCCCACATTCGTAAGCTGAAGGCCCTTGGTACCGCAGGCAATGTAAATATGCTTGATGCATGCAATCGACGAAAATCCACCAGTTGCTCATGCAATCTACCAATTTGCTCCTTGAAATTGGAAACATCAAGGCCTGGATTCGTGTAGTAAGACCACTAAGCGCTGACAGTGAACAGCTCCCTGAAGTCTATATGAAAAATATGAATTCTTTGCAAGCTTATAGCAGCTAATTTTCACATATGTATATATACTCAATTAAAAGCTGAGTGTTACAACACTTAGTTTACTTATGATTGTGTCGCAGTCGTTTTCTGTCTCGCTCGCACACATGTGCACACATGGTAAACAGAAGCATGTATCACAGTCGTTTGCGGTCTCGCTCGCACACATGTGCTGCCTGCTGCTCTACGATTCAATGGAAAAAGCAGTCGAAAACGCTACAGTCGACCGCATTCGACAGTATATTACCCTGTACAGGCTTCTATATTAAGAGTATTTTGATAATAGATACTTTGATTAAAATAAAAGTAAGAACATAACAGGTGTTTAAAGAAAACCCCTTTGAACTCTCATTTTGCATATGAATTCTTTGCTTGCTTATATCAGCTAACCTTCACATATTTATACATATTCAATCAAAAGCTGAGTATTACGACACTTAATTTACTTATGCTTGTGACGCAGTAGTTCGCTATCTCGCTCGCACAAATATGCACACATGGTAAGCAGACGCATGTATCACAGTCGTTCGCTGTCTCGCTCGCTCGCTGGAGTGTGCTCGTGACACGGCTCAACCGCAGTTGTGGCTGCGAGCTCGCTACTTACTGCAGAAGCTTCTTCCAGAGCTACAGCCACGTAGAGGTAAAAAAACGAAAGATGAGGATCGACAGCGGACTACAGAACAGTGATAGGAGGTCATCGAGTTCAGCTGGCGAATCGAAATAGAGAAGCGGATTTTGAGCGAGTGCAAGTGCGAAATTAAAAAAAAAAAAAAAAAAAAAAAAAAAAAAAAATTGTACAACGGAAACCACAAACAGTGGTACATTTTCTTATTTTGCTTTGCACCAATCATATCTCCTAAATATAATAAAGATATTTCAAAATTTTATAAAGATCATGCAAGAAATCTAGGTTTTAAAATGAATGCATAAGAGTAGCAATATGATATTTTGTCATCTTATGTATTGCGTTCTTCTGTCACCCTGCTGAGTGTTTTTATTATCAGGTTGCCTTAATTTTCATTGATTTACATTTTGAAAGTAAGTTAGAATTATTATTCCAATAAAGCACTAAAGGTGTTTCCCGAGAAGACTAAAAATTTAACGATCGGTTGCATAACTTATCTACCATTAAGTTAAAAAGTTAATATATGATATGAAAAATTTTAACCTTGTGCATGCACTTGAAAAAATATTAACGTTGAGAGGATGTACCGCCCAAAATTTGTATTTGATTTAAAAATTGGGATTCTTTATCCTTGAATATTTTCTATCGAATGCTTCGCTTAATGTTCGAAATATTACTCCAAACCGAGAGAAATTCGATTGAAATATTACTCGAAAAAAGTAGCTTATTGTTAGAAAAACGTGCCATAAAAGACTTCTAAAAGTGTTGCAGGTAGCATACCGGTTTCTCCCGACGGCATGTCGACACTGTCGCGACAGTAAGATTTATAATCAGAAAACGAGCGCAGCTATGCATTTTTTTTATTAGAAAGTGGATTTGAAAATCACTCACTCGGAAATTTCATAAAATGCGGGGCATTGCATATAAAATATGCTATTTTTCAAGAATCGTTGAGAGACTGTTTTTTTTTTGCGTTGCGGGGGAGGGGGGAAGTTTCAACAATCTAACATAAACTTGATCTGAAGAGGGTATTCAGGAACCTTCATGCCAAATTTGGCATATTGCTGAGTTTTTAGTTGTTGAGATTGACAGGATCATACAGACAGACATTTTTGCACAAAATTAATATAGTTATTAATTAATATTACAGGGTATAATAAATACATAACAATTAATAATTCTTAAATAAATAGCTGATGCTGAGGTTGTAATTAATATTCATCAAAAATATATATTCTTTATAGGGTCAAAAATGCTACCTACTGAATTTGTTCTTGTTCATTAAAGCAAGGACCCTTGCACTCTATAAAAATCGGTCATAAAAATGGAAATAATATATTTGTATATATATAAATATTTGTTCTTTATTTTGTTTACATGTCTCTTTTAATGCGTTTTACAATGAAAATTGTTGTATCCTTGGAGAAAATTTAATAAATATTTTGAAATTGACTAACTGAATTGCCTTTTATCATTTGACTGTTAAAATTGCTTTGCGTTATGGTGTGGCAGGTCATTTCGTATATTGTGACATAGATATGAATCATATCGAACACAATGGAAGAGCACGAACAACATCTACGCACCGTCTTGGAAATCCTGCGTTGCATTAATGAAAGCAAATGCCAACTCGCACAAACAGAAGTCCAGTTCCTCAGCTACGTCATCAACCAACATGGCATTAAACCTCTTACCAACCGGATCGACGCAATTCAGAGCTTCGCTCGTCCTGCTACGATCAAACAGCTAGGTCAGTTTCTGGGCATCGTCAACTAGTACCGAAGATGACTGCCTAATTCAAGCACCGTTATCAGAACTGCTTAAAAATGTGAAAAGGAATGACAAACGCCCGATGGAATGGACAGCAGATCGCATCGCAGCCTTCGAAGAATGCAAACGTAGTGTCGCTCACGCCGCACTTCTAGCTCATCCGCTTCCAAACGCAAAGCTCGCCTTAGTTTGTGATGCCTCCGACGTCGCTATTGCTGCCGCTCTGGAGCTGCAAGTTGATTATACATAGCAGCCAATTGGATTTTTTTAAAAAAAGCTAAGCAGCACGGAAAAAAACTTTAACACCTACGACAGATAACTTATATCTGTTTACGAAGCTATTAAATATTTCAAACACTGGCTTGAAGGACGAATCTTCATCATCAAAACGGACCATAAACCATCACTTAAGTTTCATTTCAGATTTTCCACGGAAATAATGCACATCAAAGGTACCGACATCATGGTCGCACACGCATTCTCCAGACTCTGCACAATCAACATGCCTACAACCGTAAAGCTGCAACTCATCGACGAGGCCCAAGCTGACGACGCCGATCTGATATAGTTGCTGCAGGGTCAAGCATCACTTAAACTACAGAAAGTCCGCTACGACGACGACGTTTCTCTTTACTGTTATGTTTCAACGGAATACGTTCGTCCTTACTTACCGCACACTCTTCGGAACAACATTTTTGGTTTCTTTCTCAACCTCTCTTCGCTTCAGCAGATCAAACAGAAATTCGTTTGGCCGTCAATCAACAAGGATGTTATCAGCTGTTGCAGAAACTACCTGCCTTGTCAGTGTGCTAAAATAAACAGGCACAACCATCAACAACCAGAGAAAATCATCATCCCCAATGTTAGACTCGACCACGTCCACATCGACATCGTCATTATGCCATTGCAAGAAAATTATCGATATTGCCTTTCCATGATAGACAGATTTACTCGCTGGCCGGAAGCTATTCGGCTTACAAATATCACAGCCGAAACTGTGGCTAATGCTTTTTAGTCACTTTGGATCGCGCGTTTTAGAACGCCCAAAACAATCACAACGGATCAAGGAACTCAATACGAGTCTGCAATGTACAAGGAACTTGCTCATCTCGTTGGTAATGATCACATACACACAACTGCTTACCACCCTCAATCAAACGGATTGGTTAAGCGATGGCATAGAGCATTCAAGGCAGCCATGATGTGCCGCACGGATACTCCTTACCTGGACTACGCTCATGTTTCAAAGAGGACTTACAATCATCAGTAGCTGAAATTTCATACGGAACACCAATACGTCTACCGAATGAATTCTTCGACGACATCGACTCACTAATAAGTCCATCAACATTCATCAGCAGTTTTCGAGAACACATGCAAAAAATCCGTCCAACACAAACTGCACACCATACTAACCACAAGATGTTCCTACTAAAGGGCATTGGGAAAAGTTCCCAAAAAGCCTCTTGAGCCCTCTTACTCTGGACCTTTTGAAATCAACAACGATCTAGATTTTAATGTAAAAGTCGACAACAAGGAAGCAGCCATCTCCGTCGACCGACTCAAGACAGTTTTCCTGATCAAGAATGACACCTCAACTGATCACCTTTCTATACCGTGACTTCGTCTCTAGAGAGGGAGTACTGTGGCGGTCTGGCAACGCGTCATCTACCAAAATACTAAAACGATAGTCATAATATTGATACTTTTTCATTCCCTAACCACATTCTGTATCAGCTCTTCATCCCGGCGCAACCGCCAAAAGCGTGTATCCTAATACTTTTTGTAAAAGAGAAATTAACAATAAATAAATAATAAGTAGCTAGTTCAACTTGCCACAATCATTAACTGTGGCTCCTCTTCAAGACTGCAAAAAATAATTTAGAGATTATCGATTTGTAATTGGCGTAATCAATTAAATTGCCCACATTCGTAAGCTGAAGGCCCTTGGTACTGCAGGCAATGTAAATATGCTTGATGCACGCAATCGACGAAGATCCACCAGTTGCTCATGCAATCTACCAATTTGCTCCTTGAAATTGGAAACATCAAGGCCTGGATTCGTGTAGTATGACCACTAAGCGCTGACAGTGAACAGCTCCCTGAAGTCTATATGAAAAATATGAATTCTTTGCAAGCTTATAGCAGCTAATTTTCACATATGTATATATACTCAATTAAAAGCTGAGTGTTACGACACTTAGTTTACTTATGATTGTGCCGCAGTCGTTTTCTGTCTCGCTCGCACACATGTGCACACATGGTAAACAGACGCATGTATCACAGTCGTTCGCTGTCTCGCTCGCAGGATATTGCATTTTTCCTCCAAGGCCTGAAATTCACTCTGTAATTTAGTAAAAGATGAACTTGCACTGAAATTAAAAAATATAATTCAGCCTCGGGACAAAGCTAACATCACCAAGTCCGGACATACTATTGATGTAGTATACTATTGATCGACACATGGAGAGACGCATGTGTCACAGTCGTTCGCTGTCTCGCTCGCACACATGTGCTGCCTGCTGTTCTACGATTCAATGGAAAAATAACTTTTATTTCTTTGCTGATTATTTGTCTTATTTATAAACCGATCTTGATGAAACTTTGCATTCCTTCAAAATATCATTCTTTACGCACTCGTCAATTTAGAAGTGTCTACGTTGATATATGTGTGTGTTATTTCGTTTTTATCGATTTGCGGGGGAAGGGGGGAGGCATCCAAAATTTAAAATAAACTTGACCTGCGTATGGTATACAGGAACCTTGATGCCAAATTTGGTGTCTCTAGCTATTATAGTTGCTGAGATCGACGCGTTCAAAATTTGGCATGAAGGTTCTTGTATACTCTCTCCAGATCGAGTTTATGTTAGATTTTCGATACCTTTCCCACTCCTTGACAAAACGAAAAAAAAGAATAATTACCGCATTTATGAGAGTAGACTCTTCTGACTTGGCAGGTGCGTAAAGAATAATAAAAACAGTCCTGAAAGTTTCATTAAGATCGGTATATAAATAAGAGAGATAATCAGAGAAGAAATGTTGCTTTGCACGCAGCACTTGTGTGCGAGCGGGATAGCGAACGACTGCATCACAAGACTATATGAAGTGTCGTAACACTCATAACACCTGTTATGTTCTTACTTCTATTATAATCAAAATACATAATTTAGAAAACTGCACAGGGTATTATACTGTCGCGCGCGCTCGTTTTTAAATGAGTTGCTGAGTACAAGGATAGATACACGGACATGGCCCAATCGTCTCGTTGATACTGATACTTTGTCTATATGTTATATTCCAACTTAAGTAATATTGATGATTAACTTAGATAAAAGAGCTTATAACATTTTGTTGCCGCTCGAATTTACTTGCGATTAGGAAAATATAATCGGTACACAGAGAGCACTGCAAATAACTAAATTCGAGACGACCTGAGTTGCATTAAACAACCCCAAAAAAATTTAAAATTTATGATATCTTGGCAGATAAATGTTGGTAAAGTAAAAATAATATCGAGTAATTAAATAATATATTTGAATATATTTAGATTATTATAAATCTATCTATAATGATTGTAAATCTAAATGCAATGCGTTAACTTCATTAGCTTTTGCATACATTGATAAAGCGAGTGCCATAAATTAATATGAGTGCAATGCTCAGTGAGGTGGATTAAGTAGTTAGTGAGTTATTTCCAAAGTTGCATTTTGAAGAACAATCCTAAAATTATACATAATCAAACGACATTTTAAGTCAGAACATAACAGGTGTTTAAAGAATACATTTTTGAAATTCTCATTAGCATATGAATTCTTTCTATCCTTATGGTAGCAAGTTTTTACATATGAACACATAATTGATCAAAAGCTGAGTGTTACGTCACTTCATTTACATATGCAAGTATCGCAGTCGTTGCTGTTTCGCTTGCACACATGTGGCCGCAAAGCACAATGATTCATTGGAAAAATTACTTTAATTTCTTCTCTGATTATCTTTCTTATTTATAAATCGATCTTGATGAAACTTTATGATTTCTTCTATATGATATTTTTCAAGCACCTGGTAAGTTAGAAATGTGGCAATAATTAATTTTTTTTTCAATTTGCGGGGGGGACGGACGGACACTTTCACAAAGTTATTATACCCTTTTTGCCAACTTTTAATGGGCACAAGGTAGAAAAATAATCACGATAGGACACAGAAGCTGCGCAAGAACCATGAATGATCACTGGTTTTATTAAGTTAGCTGTAGTGTGCTCGTGACACGGCTCAACCGCAGTTGTGGCTGCGAGCTCGCTATTTACTGCAGAAGCTTCTTCCAGAGCTACAGCCACGTAGAGGTAAAAAACGATAGATGAGGATCGACAGCGGACTACAGAACAGTGATAGGAGGTCATCGAGTTCAGCTGGCGAATCGAAATAGAGAAGCGGATTTTGAGCGAGAGTGCAAGTGCGAGAAATTAAAAAAAAAAAAAAAAAAAAAAAAAAAAAAAAATTGTACAACGGAAACCACAAACAGTAATACATTTTCTTATTTTGCTTTGCACCAATCATATCTCCTGAATATAATAAAGATATTTCAAAATTTTATAAAGATCTTGGAAGAAATCTAGGTTTTAAAATGAATGCATAAGAGTAGCAATATGATATTTTGTCATCTTATGTATTGCGTTCTTCTGTCACCCTGCTGAGTGTTTTTATTATCAGGTTGCCTTAATTTTCATTGATTTACATTTTGAAAGTAAGTTAGAATTATTATTCCAATAAAGCACTAAAGGTGTTTCCCGAGAAGACTAAAAATTTAACGATCGGTTGCATAACTTATCTACCATTAAGTTAAAAAGTTAATATATGATATGAAAAATTTTAACCTTGTGCATGCACTTGAAAAAATATTAACGTTGAGAGGATGTACCGCCCAAAATTTGTATTTGATTTAAAAATTGGGATTCTTTATCCTTGAATATTTTCTATCGAATGCTTCGCTTAATGTTCGAAATATTACTCCAAACCGAGAGAAATTCTATTGAAATATTACTCGAAAAAAGTAGCTTATTGTTAGAAAAACGTGCCATAAAATACTCTTCTAAAAGTGTCGCGGGTAGCATACCGGTTTCTCCCGACGACATGTCGACACTGTCGCGACAGTAAGATTTATAATCAGAAAACGAGCGCAGCTATGCATTTTTTTTATTAGAAAGTGGATTTGAAAATCACTCACTCGGAAATTTCATAAAATGCGGGGCATTGCATATAAAATATGCTATTTTGCAAGAAACGTTGAGAAACTGTTTTTTGTTGCGTTGCAGGGCCCCCTCCCTGTAATCTAACATAAACTTGATCTGAAGAGGGTATTCAGGAACCTTCATGCCAAATTTGGCATATTGCTGAGTTTTTAGTTGTTGAGATTGACAGGATCATACAGACAGACATTTTTGCACAAAATTAATATAGTTATTAATTAATATTACAGTGTATAATAAATACATAACAATTAATAATTCTTAAATAAATAGCTGATGCTGCGGTTGTAATTAATATTCATCAAAAATATATATTCTTTATATGCTACCTACTGAATTTGTTCTTGTTCATTAAAGCAAGAACCCTTGCACTCTATAAGAATCGGGCATAAAAATGGAAATAATATATTTGTATGTATATAAATATTTGTTCTTTATTTTGTTTACATGCCTCTTTTAATGCGTTTTACAATGAAAATTGTTGTATCCTTGGAGAAAATTTAATAAATATTTTGAAATTGACTAACTGAATTGCCTTTTATCATTTGACTGTTAAAATTGCTTTGCGTTATGGTGAGGCAGGTCAGTATGGTGACCAGTGCGTCTAACTACAATATTTGTGACAATAAATAGCTGTTCAATTCGAGACTATACTGACGCTTGTTGTAAGCACCTAGTTTTCTGGATCATTCGTTCTGTTAATTGTTCCATTCAATTGCAACAGCAAAGGTCAGAATTTCAAGTTTAATAAACATTTCAAGCGAGTGGTAAAATCAATTGGCTGTCATGTTGCTGACTAGTTGCACAGATGAATATACATTATCGAGTTCACTTGCATAGTGAACCCGTCTGAAAGCAGCACCGAAGTCTCGACTCAGTGCTACAATCATGCATGAACCGACTTTATTTTCGACTGCTACTGAATTTTTAGTTGAAAATTTATCGAGTAGTTGTTGACTCGCATAGTGAACCCGTCTGAAAGCAGCACCGAAGTCTCGATTCAGAGCTGCAATCGTGCATGAACCGACTTTATTTTCTACTGCTACTGAATTTTTAGTTGAAACCTAATGGCGCTGGATGCACTAGTAACAGCATTAGCTTGTCTAAGTACAACGCCATCACAAATACCCAAAAGTTATGTTCCAATTATCAAGTGGAACTCGTTGGAACCGTTTCGCGTAAACAACGTAATTACAATTTACATTATGTGAGTGTGGTTGGTACTAAGCCCTAAAAACATTCTGTGTCTTCTTACAGAGCACTGGCAACTGCACATTCGCAGCTCTGCAAGGTCTGATAGCACGGTAAGTGATAAAAAAGTTATTCGAAGTTATTCTATCAAGCTTCCATCTAGTATTCAGTATATCACTGACGAACTACAAGCGCTCAGATCGGATCTAAGGGAACTGCAAGTGTTCCATAATGAGTATGAGATCGAAACGACACTCGCATCTAATGGATCTCGCATGTAAGAATAAGTAGTAGAAATCAAGAATCTAAACTTAAGTGTATTATTAAGAGTTAGCTGTTCCAAGTATATTTTAAACGTTATGTTTTTATGTGTCGAAAGTGATCACTAATAAATTCCATGAAAAGGCTGGCAAACTGATTCATAAAATCAATATGCATCTTAAAAATGTCGATAAATATAAGATTTGCTATTTTGCATTTTTAAAATTAGACAATATTTAACAAATAAATATTATCTCTTAAAAAGCCCCATATTCAATTTACACCGATATCTCAAATATGTAAAACCTGTATAGGCTATATACGATTTCGATTGGTTGAGATACCCTTTAAGTCAATAAGGCTTTTTATACAATATAATCAATATAATCTTGATCATTATCAATAACCGAGACGATTGGGCCAGTTCCGTCTGCTTGTCCGCCTGTCGCGTTTATCTTAGTAGCCATAAGAACTAAAGGCACCAAGGCCTGTATACCACAAGCAAATTAAGTTTATACAATTATTTTAAATATCTTCCCTCATTCCACTGCAAAAACTAATTCTGGTCAGATATGGCAGCGTAGAATTTACTAACTTAACGGGTACTTGAAGAATATCATATACATATGTAGAAGCAATGCTTCATCAAGGTCGGTATTTAACAAGCGGATCAGTCGAGGCGCATGCGACAGTTTAGTACCCTGCATCAGTATTTACAACTGAAAGAGGCTAAGGCTACAGTCGACCGTAGTCGACAGTGGGAGACTCTGTACTTTTCGTGAGGACCCAAAATAGAAGGGGGCGTGGCTGGCGGTGTAGTTTCGAACCCCAGACCTACCGCGTGCAAATTCTACGTCTTCTAAGCTGAGCTACTGATTTATAACGTTCAGAGGCAGCAAAATACTTATGCAGCACGATTTTTATCGTTGGACAAATATGTACATAAATTCTAATTTCTAACTAAATTTTATTATTTCTATTTCTTAAAGATTTTGTTACTTTCTGACAAATTATGTAGAATTTATAATATATATTTAAAAAAAATAACAATAATTAATTAATAATTAATAATTGAGAAATAAAACTCAAATTTGTATTTGTCAGCAGCGATATTTGAACCCGCGTACTCGTAGCGTGTCTTGTTGTTGTTGTTGCTCTAATGCTGCTCAGCCCTCATGAACTTGGTGGTCATTCATTCCTAAAAATCTCCTTTGTTTATGGTCCGATCGTGATGAAATTTTCGGAAAACATTCGCACGCGGGTACCCTCAATGTGTACCAAATCTGCCAAGTCTGTAGCTCTTATAATGGATTTTTTCGATTTGCGAGGGCGGAAGGGGGGCGTGGCAAAAATCTAAAACAAACTTGATCTGCCTGCACACTATAAGAGTGTTGTCATTAACACTAGCGCTTATAGTCTCTGAGATCTAGGTGTTCATATGGACGGACAGAGAGACTGACGGACAGACGGACATGTCTATACCGTCTCGTTATAGGGTCGGAGATGACTCCTTCTGCCTATTACGCACAAATCGCATTCGTCAAACTTAGAAGACTATGTACTTTTTTAAAGTACAGAGTCTAAAAAGTGCTTTTTCGATCATCTCTTTCTAAGCCCGTCTTTGTAACATCTGGCGTTCCTCAGGGCAGCTATCTCGGTCCTCTACTCTTTATTCTCTTCATTAATGATCTTCCGTCTATTTTCATACACTCTAGTATACTAATGTACGCCGATGATGTGAATCTCTGCTTAACATACAATGACATCAACTCTTATAATTTTTTACAAGCAGATCTACCTTTTTCCTTTCCTTTTTTTCCTGGTGTAAAGCTAATTTGTTGATGTCATTTTATCGGACCAGGCCTCATATTTTTATATTACAAGCTCGATCGGATGCCTCTAGAGAGCTTAAATCATGTAAAGGATTTAGGAATTCTTCTGGATCATAAATTGAAATTTGATCTTCAAATCTCATATGTTATAGAAAAATGTCTGCGCAGTGTAAATTGTAAAATGAGAACACACGATGTGAACACGACGAACTTTTTATTCAGAGTAAAATATGAGGATAAAGAATACAATGATAATTAGAGATGGAACTCTTCAAACTTAGAGATAGCATTATATATCGAATAAGTACGTTATTTGACTTGCATAAATTCAAAACTTCATCTCAAGCCAAATAATACAATAATATAGTTACATTTATTTTTAATTATACATTCCAAGGTATTCAACAAAATTATTATGTTTTTCTTTTTGCAAGTTCTTTGTAAATACATCTGCTACATTTTCATTAGTTGGTACATAGTTAATTGAAATTACATTGTTTGCTATAACTTCCCTATGTGATGGTGCCTAATATCAATATGTTTGGTTCGTTTATGTTGCACTGGATTTGCTGCTATCTGTTGCGCACTCAAGTTATCACCAGAAAGTTTAATTGGATCTGCTAAAGAATGACAGCGAATCTCCTCCAAAAATCTACGTAGATAGATCGCTCTGCTGCTGTTGACAGGGCGACATATTCAGCCTCTGTACCGCTTAATGCAACTAGTCCTTGTTTCTTTGATTCCTCAGGATATGTTTTACAGCAGACTCTTGCTCGTAATGTGGGTCATTATTTCTCTGGGCAAGTTTGCTGACCAAGTGGGCAATATCAGGGCGTGTGGAGATAGCCAAGTACATTAATGATCCTATCAGCGATTGGTAATCAGTTACGTTCACCTTAGTGCATTTATCATTATTGCAGCTAGTTTGAAAACCAGGATCCAATGGCGTTGATACTGATCGACACAAATTCGTTTTATACTTTTTTAACGGACATTTTATGTATTGTTTCTGATAAATTGAAATTGGACCAACTTGTCCTTGACGCTCTATTTCTATTCCTAGGAAGTTATTTAAATTGGAACAATCATTTATGTCAAAGGAATTTTTTAGCTCAGCTATTATATGAACAATATCATTTTTCTTTGAACAGGCTTTTATGAGATCATCTACGTACACAGCTATTAAATTGTATGAATTCTCATTAATCTTTTAATATAAACATGGTTCATTTTTAGTAGCTTTGAATCCCATATTTTGTAATACCTCATCTAGTGTACTATTCCAAGCCCTATCAGATTGTTTGAGTCCATATAAAGCTTTTCGTAACTATAAGGCACGTTGGGGATGTTTTTTATCTATAAAGTGTTTTGGTTGCCTCATGTATACTGTTTCATCTAATTTACTATACAAATAGGCATTCGAACCGGCTACCTGATGTAGATACAACTCTTTTTCGACAGCAACAGCTAATAAAAGTCGAATATTTTCGTATCGTATGACTGGTGAGAAAGTTTCTATGTAATTTATCCCATACTGCTAACTACAACCCTTAGCAACTAATCTTGACTTAAACCTTTTTATGTTGCCATCGTTGTCCCGTTTAATTCGGAATACCCACATTGAACCAATTGCTTTCTCTCCAGGTGGAAGGTCAACCAAAGACCACGTGTTGTTGGCAACGAGTGCATCGTATTCTCGTCTCATTGACTGCTCCCACTCAAACGAATGTTTGCCATTTAGAGCATACTTTACATTATTTGGAGTCTCGATGTTATGATAGGCGACCATGTTGTGTAGCACGTTGTATTGTTTTTTCGATCTACCTGGTTGCCCCGTGCGAATGAGATATATCCAGGTCTTCCAGGTCCATGACGAACATTAACCTCTTCTCCAAAGCGCATGGAAATATAAATATTCAAAATTCGTTCATTGTACCTAGACGTGTTTTAGTAATGCTCTGTAAGTTATTTGAATTTTTAGCTGTGTTAATTCGTATGTTAATTACTAATTTTTTGTGGATTTGTGCACCTAATTCTTTTTCTATCACACGGGCTGTGTAAATTTTTGTTTAATTTAATATCCAAAGCAATTTAAATTGTTGGTAATTTAGCTATCTTTGTTTCGGTTTATTTTTTCTTGTGCAATACGGTGTCCGAGCATATTAGTTTTCCAATAATGTTTGTCTGCTGATAATGTAGCTCATGTTAAGAGTGCTGGTTACACACATCGAGTTAACGACTACATCAATAGTATGTCCGGACTTGGTGATGTTAGCTTTGTCCCGAGGCTGAATTATATTTTTTAATTTCAGTGCAAGTTCATCTTTTACTAAATTACAGAGTGAATTTCAGGCCTTGGAGAAAAAATGCAATATCCTAAAGGATTTTGATAGGCCTTGCCTGCTGAGGTAATCAGTATTCCTATACCTACCTCTTCTCACTTCACCGTCACTCCTGCCATTTCTCTTGCCTCTTGTCCGATAACTCCTACTGTTAGTGATCGGGAACTTTTTGACATTTAACACCCCTCTTCCAGCTTCTTCTGCAAACAAGGCTATATCTCTTTCTCCTCAGCCTTTAGCAGTACCTATACTGGAGTGTAGGGGTGTTAAGCCTCTTTCAGTGGTTCCACCCAGAAAGCAAATTTTTTTTTTCAATGCTTGTTCCCGATACATCGGTTAAAGATGTCAAAGCTTTTATTTTATTCAAAGTTAAAACCACTAACATAATGGTGGATAAATTTAAATTCACATATGCTATAGTTATTTCCTCTTTTAAAATTTGGGGTCTCTGCTGAAGTTTTCAAAGAAACCTAATTGTTAACAAGCGGATCAGTCGAGCGCGCGCGACAGTATAAAACCCTGTGCAGTTTTATAAAATAAGTATTTTGATTATAATAGAAATAAGAACGTAACAGGTGTTTATTGAAGAATACTCTTTTGAAGCTCTCATTTAGCATATGATTTCTGCTTATTTCTTGATTATAACAGCAAGCTTTCACATATGTATACATATTCAATCAAAGCTGAGTGTTACGACACTTAATTTACTTATGCTTGTGTCATAGTAGTTCGCTATCTCGCTCGCACACATGTGCAAATATGGTAAGCAGACGCATGTATCACAGTCGTTCGCTGTCTCGCTCGCTCACATGTGCTGCCTGCTGCTCAACGATTCAATGCAAAAAAAAATAACTTTAATTTCTTTGCCGAGTTTCTGTCTTATTTATAAACCGATCTTGATGAAACTTTCAGCGTTCCTTCTATATATCATTCTTAACGCACTTGTTAAGTTAGAAGTGCCTACGTTGAAATGTGGCCGTAATACGTTTTTTTTCAATTGCGGGGGGTGGGGGAAAGATATCGAAAATCTAACAAAAACTCGATCAGGAGAGGGTATACAGGAATCTTCATGCCAAATTTTGTGTCTCTAGCTCTTATAGTTGCTGAGATCGACGCGTTCATACAGACAGACGGACGGACGGACGGACGGACAGATGGACAGACGGACATGGCTCAATCGACTCGGCTATTGATACTAATTAAGAGTATATATACTTTATAGGGTCGGAGATGCCTCGGACGGAGATGCAGACATGCGTCTGCTTACCATGTGTGCATATTTGTGCGAGCGAGATAGGGAACTACTGCGACACAGGCATAAGTAAATTAAGTGTCGTAACACTCAGCTTTTGATTGAATATGTATAAATATGTGAAAGTTAGCTGCTTTAAGCAAGCAAAGAATTCATATGCAAAATGAGAGTTACCAGAACGTCCCAAAACAACACACGAAAACCATACGACTGACTACGCTTCGACGCAACAAGAATGGATAAAGAAGATAACATTTCTCCATATCCGACATCAGAAGTGGGATTCGTGCCAGCTTCTACATTATCTGGAGAGCAGTGGCGTGAAGTTCTTGATTTACAAAATCGCAATATGATTGAATTCCTGAAAACAATGCAGGCTACGACACAGACGCAGCATCAAAGCCATGACGTCATCTTGCCTAAGTTCAAGCCTAACGCTGCTGGAGCGGAAGCCACGAAATGGTGTGCGACTACCGACATAATATTATCGGAGCATCCATTGGAGGATAGCAAACTTATTATGGCACTGAGCAATTCGATGGAGGGGATCGCTTCGCAATGGCTAACGCAAATCTCATATCCTCATGAAGTGGAACGAGTTTCGAGAATTGCTTCTTCAGCGCTTCGAAAGCGAAGAGACGCCGGCGGCCATGTTCTTTAATTTGCTAAACAGTCGCCCGGCCGATGGCGAATGTCTCGCAGTCTACGCAAGTCGGTTAGTGACGACATTGACCACAGAGTGGCGAAACATGAATTACGAAGCAATCGCTGTTTCCGCCATACTTGCACACGTGGCGAATATCGTTAGCCGCTTGCAGCGAGTTGTTTTCACATCGAACGTGCAATCGAGGAGCAAACTACAGGCCGAGTTGAAGGCGTTCTCCTTTGGTAAGAAACGGCATGGCGGTCGTAACGATTACGCTGGACCAGATCAAAAGAAAAGAAGAGTGGCATCTGTGGTTTGTCACTTTTACGGAAAACTTGGATATAAAATTGCAGAATGCCGATCGAAAATGCGTCAAGACAGAGAGATGAAGCCACAGCGTGAGTAGTCAAATATTACGTGCTACAAATGTGGTCAACCAGGGCATTTTGCAAACAAATGCTCAAGTAATGGGACGGCAGCTAAACCGGGAGCCATCCCGCAGAAGAGCATCAACCAGTGTTTTGTCGCAGAACCAAAAGCTATTATGGAACAACGAGGTGAGCTCTACCCAATTTATTTCGATTCTGTCACCGAGTGTTCGCTGGTTAAGGAGACCGGCAAGCGTATTAATAATATTGTAATGTTGAAAGGTATTGGCGATAGCGGCATATACAGTACGTTGCAGATTTTAAGTCAAGTTATTATTAACGAAAATATTATTGAAATATTGTTTCATGTTGTTAAAGATATGCAATTGAAAAATGACATTGTAATCGGGCGAGAGATACTCAGTCAGGGCTTTAATGTTATTGTCGCGCCAGATAAGTTTGAAATTGTCAAGTCCAAAACTGTAAACATTTGTTCTTCCACTAAACTAACATTCGATCTAACCGACTTAGACACCGAATTGGTCGGTAAAGAAAAAGATGAATTAATTAAATTAATTGAAAATTATTCGACAGCGTTTATTAAAGGAGTTCCATGTACAAGAGTTAGCACAGGTGAAATGAAGATACGTTTAATCGACCCCAGTAAAACAGTTCAACGACGCCCGTATAAGCTTAGTCCTCAAGAGAGAGAAATAGGTAGAATTCAGTTGAGCGAGTTGATTAAATGCAATATTATACGCCAAAGTTGCTCCCCCCTTTGCTATTCCAATGTTGCTCGTCAAGAAGAAGAACAGCTCAGATCGCCTTTGTGTCGACTATAGGGAACTGAACTTGAATACGGTTTCAGACAAATACCCGTTGCCACTTATCAACGATCAAATAGCTAGGCTTCGTGGAGCAAACTTTTTTTCGTGTTTGGATATGGCGAGTGGCTTTCACCAAATCCCAATTCACCCCGACTCGATAGAATACACCGCGTTCGTGACTCCGGATGGGCAATTTGAATTTTTAACAATGCCTTTCGGCCTTGATTTTTGATTTCATTGGTTCGTGTTATAGTTAAATAATTAAAAACTAAACGAATTATATAATAATAATAATCATAATCATAATTATAAAAATTAACAAAAACATAATTGTTCTTTCATTCAGTACAAATAAAAAATGTTGGCTTTTAACAAATCAAATTAAGCACTACAACTAAATATTTATATATATATAGTTTATATACGCATCAGCATATAAAAATAAAGGTGAAAATCCATTTAACAAAACGAGTAGATATAAAGATATATATATATATATAAAGATATTAATGTATAGAATAGAGAACTTCAGTTATTCAACGTTCTAAACTTGTGACTTGCAACATGATATGAACAAATGAAACATGAGACAAGTGCGGATCATTTAAAATGGTTTTGATTTTTTTTTTTTTGTTTTTCGTTTTTCGTTTTCCAATTTTCTTTTTGTTATGTTTTATATCAAAACTTAAGTACTAACACTTTAAACAGATGTCATATATTTTCGATAGAAAAGTGTACAAAAAATATTTGTTAAAAATATATATATATATTAGGATATATATATATTATTTAAACTGTGCGACAAGAGCTTAAAAAAATAAAACATTTGTGTCGTTCAGTGCGAAAGAAACTTCAAGGCATAACAAACAAAAAGTGTTTGACAAACTGCGAGACAGGCTCAAAATTAAACGCTAAACTATCTACTAAAATTTATGTTTCTTTTGTTCCGTTTCATTATAGGAAAACTAAGCGGCAAAAGCGATTTAAAAGAGTACGTTATAGTTCAGATCGATGCTTACACAAAATACGTTTATTTGTATCACGTCCTAAAACTAGATGCTGAAAGTTGCATTAAGTCTGTGAAATCTGCCAGTTGCTAGTTCGAAATTTTCAGAGTTTTGTGATTCGCAAAAATTAAACTTCATTTAATTGCCACAGGGGCGAGCCGTGCAAATGGTCAAGTTGAACGTGTCATGAGCACGCTGAAAAATTTGCTGTCTGCGTTCGAAGCAAGCCAGCGATCTTGGCAAGACGCTCTAGGTGAAGTGCAGCTTGCATTCAACTTTACAATTAGTCGTTCAACTGAGCAAGTCCCTTGGAAATGTTGATCGGAAAAGAAGCTCGACCCCTGGGATTGGTTCCCCCGCTTGAAACAGAAGTGGATATAGATTTGGCTAGCATTCGAGCTAACGCTACTGATAGATTGAAATCCTTAGGCTCTTACGATAAATCTAGGTTCGATAAAAGTAAGGCAACTGTTGTAAAACATAATGTAGGGGATTACGTGTTGCTTAAGAATGAAGAGCGGAACCAAACTAAGCTAGATTCCAAATTTAGAGGGCCATTTTTAGTAACAGAAGTTTTGGACGGTGACAGGGGCATGTTGAACTCACTAAAAAATTAACGACTGTATAAGTATTGTCACGAGGACATTCGAAAGATGCCAGATAGTGGAATACCAAATGACTTGGATGTTGAAAATTAAGAGTTAAGCCTGCCAATGAGTCCAGTTGGGACGGAAAGTAATCCATCCAAGAGATGATGTGTTATCCGTCAAGAGTGACGATGTGCTATCCGTCAGTGACGACGATGTGTTAGCCGTCAAGAGTAAAGAGAGGCGATGAATTTGATAAAGGATAAAGCAATGATTTAACCGCTCGAAGAGGCGAAGATGGTGTACTGGCGGAAGGCCCTTGTGAGGCGGATTGAAAGAAATGTTAAGTTTATGTTCTAGCTATGAATGAAGAAAATATGAAGTGAAATATGAAATTTAAATTGACCAAATTTATAAAAAGAAAGAAGATCTTTGCCTTTGAATTAAAGTGCTTGTAAAGCTAACTTTAATGTAAAAAGAATAATGTGAAGTTTTGTAAAAAATTGCTTCACGAGGACGTGTAGATTGTGAGGATAGCCGTGTCGTGACACGATGATATTACTTGAATTTAACGGCCATTGGGCGCCGCTCATCTCTAACTTATTGCCTGTTATTTAGTTGTGTTGCGAAATGTTAAAATAGAAAGAGACAAAGAGTGCTCCTCGTACATTCGGTGCAAAGAGGCGAGGTCCGAGAGGACTGAGTGTGGCGTAACGGTTGTGTGTGTTGTTAAGAAATTAGTGTTGGAAGACTTCATTGACAGGTCGAAAAGACAGGGACGATTATGGAAGAGGAAGTTGACAAGCCAGATGACAAATGAAAAGTCGCTCTCTTCCGGTCGTGGCCCTCATAGGTACTAGACGTGTGACCAGAACGTCCCGGTGAATAAAACAACACACGAAAACCATACGACTCACTACGCTTCGACGCAACAAGAATGGATAAAGAAGATAACATTTCTCCATCTCCGACATATACATATGTAAAGCAATAAATATGTTTTTGTTGGCAATGCATATTCAAAAACAAATTTACTCAATTTCATTTCATTTTAAAAATTTAATTCAATTTAATTTTATCCTATTTTACAAACATTTTTCATAATCACATTTCTGGAATAATTAAAAATGAATAATAAATAGTAAAAAAAAAAAAATGAAATAAAAATATTGTGTAACGATGCAAGGACAGAGGCATTTTCACATTTGATTTCGTCGCTTGCTTGAAAGAATGAAATAAGCGCGCAAGCATTGGCACGGATGTTGCCAAACTTCATGATTGTGTGTATCTGTTGAATGTACACACAGAAACGAAACGAGAGCGCAAGCGACATAGGCTCTGCGTTCCGTTCTGCGGTCTATTCCACACTGTTGGCAATTTCGACGATGCGTCGCGATGCTCGCTGCGCTCTGCTTTGCTTTACTCTCTGGGGTTCTATGCTGAGAGTGTGGGGTTCTATCGTTAAGCAAAATGTTGATATCATTTTCTTGTACCAAATGAACCCTCTATGTATTATATGCTTTGTGATGAAACTTTCAGCATTGCTTCTATATGATATTCTTTAAGCACCTGTTAAGTTAGAAGTGTCTACGTTGAAAAATGTGGCTATTATTCGTTTTTTTTCAAATTGCGGGGGAAAGGGGGAGGTATCCAAAATTTAAAATAAACTTGATCTGCGTATGGTATACAGGAACCTTCATGCCAAATTTGATGTCTCTAGCTAATATAGTTGCTGAGATCGACGCGTTCATACAGACGGGCATGGCTCAATCGACTCGGCTGTTGATGCTGATCAAGAATATATATACTTTATAGGGTCGGAGATGCCTCCTTCTGCCTATTACATACATTTGCACAAAATTATTATACCCTTTTTTGCCCATTTTTAATGGGCACAGGGTATAATTATAGAGGTATCTCCAAATTGTCCGCTATACCTAAGGTGATTGAGAAAATTATTACATCTCACTTACAACACTTATGTAGCTCTATCATTTCACCTTTCCAACATGGCTTTGTGAAATCGAGATCTACTACCACTAACTTTCTTTCTTTAGTGATCAGAGGATTTCAGAACAAAATGCAGACTGATGTCATATACACTGACTTCAGTAAGGCTTTTGACTCTGTCAAGCACTGTCTCCTGCTTAACAAACTTCATCTTATCGGTTTTCCACATTAACTTCTTATGTGGATCTCAGAATAACTTAATTCTAAAACCAAACAAGCGGATCAGTCGAGGCGCATGCGACAGTTTAGTACCCTGCATCAGTATTTACAACTGAAAGAGGCTAAGGCTACAGTCGACCGCAGTCGACAGTGGGAGACTGTACTTTTCGTGAGGACCCAAAATGGAAGAAGGCGTGGCAAAAATTAAAAAACGAAATTTATACGCTGACGGTGTAGTTTCGAACCCCAGACCTATCGCGTGCAAATTCTACGTCTTCTAAGTTGAGCTACTGATTTATTACGTGCAGAGGCAGCAAAATATTTATGCAGCACGAATTTTAGCATTTGACAAATATGTACATAAATTCGAATTTCTAACTAAATTTTATTATTTGTATTTCTTAAAGATTTTGTTACTTTCTGACTGTAGAATTTATAATATATATTTAAATAAAATAACAATAATTAATTAATAATTAATAATTGAGAAATAATACTCAAATCTCAAAATTTGAACCCGCGTACTCGTAGCGTGTCTTGTTGTTGTTGCTGCTCTAATGCTGCTCAGCCCTCATGAACTTGGTGGTCATTCATTCCTAAAAATCTCCTTTGTTTATGGTCCGATCGTGATGAAATTTTTGGAAAACATTCGCACGCGGGTACCCTCAATGTGTACCAAATCTGCCAAGTCTGTAGGGGGCGTGGCAAAAATCTAAAACAAACTTGATCTGCCTGCACACTATAAGAGTGTTGTCACCAACACTAGCGCTTATAGTCTCTGAGATCTAGGTGTTCATATGGACGGACAGACAGACTGACGGACAGACGGACATGTCTATATCGTCTCGGCTGTTGATGCTGATCAAGAATATATATACTTTATATGGTCGGAGATGACTCCTTCTGCCTGTTACGCACAAATCGCTTTCGTCAAACTTAGAAGACTATGTACTTTTTTAAAGTACAGAGTCTAAAAAGTGCTTTTTCGATCATCTCTTTCTAAGCCCGTCTTTGTAACATCTGGCGTTCCTCAGGGCAGCTATCTCGGTCGTCTACTCTTTATTCTCTTCATTAATGATCTTCCGTCTATTTTCATACACTCTAGTATACTAATGTACGCCGATGATGTGAATCTCTGCTTAACATACAATGACATCAACTCTTATAATTTTTTACAAGCAGATCTACCTTTTTCCTTTCCTTTTTTTTCTGGTGTAAAGCTAATTTGTTGATGTCATTTTATCGGACCAGGCCTCATATTTTTATATTACAAGCTCGATCGGATGCCTCTAGAGAGCTTAAATCATGTAAAGGATTTAGGAATTCTTCTGGATCATAAATTGAAATTTGATCTTCAAATCTCATATGTTATAGAAAAATGTCTGCGCAGTGTAAATTGTAAAATGAGAACACACGATGTGAACACGACGAACTATTTATTCAGAGTAAAATATGAGGATAAAGAATACAATGATAATTAGAGATGGAACTCTTCAAACTTAGAGATAGCATTATATATCGAATAAGTACGTTATTTGACTTGCATAAATTCAAAACTTCATCTCAAGCCAAATAATACAATAATATAGTTACATTTATTTTTAATTATACATTCCAAGGTATTCAACAAAATTATTATGTTTTTCTTTTTGCAAGTTCTTTGTAAATACATCTGCTACATTTTCATTAGTTGGTACATAGTTAATTGAAATTACATTGTTTGCTATAACTTCCCTATGTGATGGTGCCTAATATCAATATGTTTGGTTCGTTTATGTTGCACTGGATTTGCTGCTATCTGTTGCGCACTCAAGTTATCACCAGAAAGTTTAATTGGATCTGCTAAAGAATGACAGCGAATCTCCTCCAAAAATCTACGTAGATAGATCGCTTCTATTGCTGCTGTTGACAGGGCGACATATTCAGCCTCTGTACCGCTTAATGCAACTAGTCCTTGTTTCTTTGATTCCGATGAGAATGCTGCACCTCCGAAGTAGAAACAATATCCAGTATATGATTTTCTGTCCAGGCTGTCGTTTGCCCAGTCCCCATCTACAAATCCATGTAACTGTTCTCCGGTTTTGCGATAGAGTATCTTCAAATCAATGGTTTTTGATAAATACCTCAGGATATGTTTTACAGCAGACTCTTGCTCGGAATGTGGGTCATTATTTCTCTGGGCAAGTTTGCTGACCAAGTGGGCAATATCAGGGCGTGTGGAGATAGCCAAGTACATTAATGATCCTATCAGCGATTGGTAATCAGTTACGTTCACCTTAGTGCATTTATCATTATTTGCAGCTAGTTTGAAAACCAGGATCCAATGGCGTTGATACTGATCGACACAAATTCATTTTATACTTTTTTAACGGACATTTTATGTATTGTTTCTGATAAATTGAAATTGGACCAACTTGTCCTTGACGCTCTATTTCTATTCCTAGGAAGTTATTTAAATTGGAACAATCATTTATGTCAAAGGAATAGCTCAGATATTATATGAACAATATCATTTTTCTTTGAACAGGCTATTATGAGATCATCTACGTACACAGCTATTAAATTGTATGAATTCTCATTAATCTTTTAATATAAACATGGTTCATTTTTAGTAGCTTTGAATCCCATATTGTGTAATACCTCATCTAGTGTACTATTCCAAGCCCTATCAGATTGTTTGAGTCCATATAAAGCTTTTCGTAACTATAAGGCATGTTGGGGATGTTTTTTATCTATAAAGTGTTTTGGTTGCCTCATGTATACTGTTTCATCTAATTTACTATACAAATAGGCATTCGAAACATCTACCTGATGTAGATACAACTCTTTTTCGACAGCAACAGCTAATAAAAGTCGAATATTTTCGTATCGTATGACTGGTGAGAAAGTTTCTATGTAATTTATCCCATACTGCTAACTACAACCTTTAGCAACTAATCTTGACTTAAACCTTTTTATGTTGCCATCGTTGTCCCGTTTAATTCGGAATACCCACATTGAACCAATTGCTTTCTCTCCAGGTGGAAGGTCAACCAAAGACCACGTGTTGTTGGCAACGAGTGCATCGTATTCTCGTCTCATTGACTGCTCCCTCTCAAACGAATGTTTGCCATTTAGAGCATACTTTACATTATTTGGAGTCTCGATGTCATGATAGGCGACCATGTTGTGTAGCACGTTGTATTGTTTTTTCGATCTACCTGGTTGCCCCGTGCGAATATATCTCGGTCTTCCAGGTCCATGACGAACATTAACCTCTTCTCCAAAGCGCATGGAAATATAAATATTCAAAATTCGTTCATTGTACCTAGACGTGTTTTAGTAATGCTCTGTAAGTTATTTGAATTTTTAGCTGTGTTAATTCGTATGTTAATTACTAATTTTTGTGGATTTGTGCACCTAATTCTTTTTCTATCACACGGGCTGTGTAAATTTTTGTTTAATTTAATATCCAAAGCAATTTAAATTGTTGGTAATTTTTGTGTTTTTTTCCCTCGCTTTTTTTAGATCGTGCACTTTATTCTCTCCCGCTCTCGTACTCTCAATTTCTGTGCGTTTGTGTGTAGCTAATTGCGCTGCATCGTGTTAGTGTTGTTGTTTACATATACGTTTCTCTTGGCTGCGTTGATACCAGTTTGTGTTGTTGTTATTTAGCTATCTTTGTTTCGGTTTTATTTTTATACCCTGTACAGGGATATATTAACTTTGTGAAAAAAATTTTTGTAACAGGCAGAAGGAGACATCTCCGACCCTATAAAGTATATATATTCTTGATCAGCATCAACAGCCGAGTCGATTGAGCCATGTCCGTCTGTCTGTCTGTCCGTCTGTATGAACGCGTCGATCTCAGCAACTATAAGAGCTAGAGGCACCAAATTTGGCATCAAGGTTCCTGTATACCATACGCAGATCAAGTTTATTTTAAATTTTGGATACCTCCCCCCTTCCCCCGCAAATCGAAAAAAAACGAATAATAGCCACATTTTTCAACGTAGACACTTCTAACTTAACAGGTGCGTTAAGAATGATATGTAGAAGGAACGCTGAAAGATTCATCAAGATCGGTTTCTAAATAAGACAGATAATCAGCAATAAAAGTTATTTTTCCACGGAATCGTAGAGCAGCAGGCAGCACATGTGTGCGAGCGAGACAGCGAACGACTGTGACACATGCGTCTCTCCATGTGTCGATCAATAGTATACTACATCAATAGTATGTCCGGACTTGGTAATGTTAGCTTTGTCCCGAGGCTGAATTATATTTTTTAATTTCAGTGCAAGTTCATCTTTTACTAAATTACAGAGTGAATTTCAGGCCTTGGAGGAAAAATGCAATATCCTAAAGGATTTTGATAGGCCTTGCCTGCTGAGGTAATCAGTATTCCTATACCTACCTCTTCTCACTTCACCGTCACTCCTGCCATTTCTCTTGCCTCTTGTCCGATAACTCCTACTGTTAGTGATCGGGAACTTATGACATTTAACACAACTCTTCCAGCTTCTTCTGCAAACAAGGCTATATCTCTTTCTCCTCAGCCTTTAGCAGTACCTATACTGGAGTGTAGGGGGTGTTAAGCCTCTTTCAGTGGTTCCACCCAGAAAGCAAATTTTTTTTTCAATGCTTGTTCCCGATATATCGGTTAAAGATGTCAAAGCTTTTATTTTATTCAAAGTTAAAACCACTAACATAATGGTGGATAAATTTAAATTCACATATGCTATAGTTATTTCCTCTTTTAAAATTTGGGGTCTCTGCTGAAGTTTTCAAAGAAACCTAATTGTTAACAAGCGGATCAGTCGAGCGCGCGCGACAGTATAAAACCCTGTGCAGTTTTATAAAATAAGTATTTTGATTATAATAGAAATAAGAACGTAACAGGTGTTTATTGAAGAATACTCTTTTGAAGCTCTCATTTAGCATATGATTTCTGCTTATTTCTTGATTATAACAGCAAGCTTTCACATATGTATACATATTCAATCAAAGCTGAGTGTTACGACACTTAATTTACTTATGCTTGTGTCATAGTAGTTCGCTATCTCGCTCGCACACATGTGCAAATATGGTAAGCAGACGCATGTATCACAGTCGTTCGCTGTCTCGCTCGCTCACATGTGCTGCCTGCTGCTCAACGATTCCGTGGAAAAAAAATAACTTTAATTTCTTTGCTGATTTTCTGTCTTATTTATAAACCGATCTTGATGAAACTTTCAGCGTTCCTTCTATATATCATTCTTAACGCACTTGTTAAGTTAGAAGTGCCTACGTTGAAATGTGGCCGTAATACGTTTTTTTTCAATTGCGGGGGTGGGGGAAAGATATCGAAAATCTAACAAAAACTCGATCTGGAGAGGGTATACAGGAACCTTCATGCCAAATTTGGTGTCTCTAGCTCTTATAGTTGCTGAGATCGACGCGTTCATACAGACAGACGGACGGACGGACGGACGGACAGATGGAGGACAGACGACGGACATGGCTCAATCGACTCGGCTATTGATACTGATTAAGAATGCAACTATTATACATTAAAATATATACTTTATAGGGTCGGAGATGCCTCGGAGACGGATGTGAGTTTTTTTTTCCTTTTCTTTTTTTTTTTTTTTTTGGGGGGAAGGGGGAAATACTGCCACACCCAGAATAAAATAATTTATTTTTTATTACACTTTTTTTTTTTTTTAAATTTAAATATTTTTTTAGGTTTAATTTTTAAAAAAAAAAAAAATTTTTATATGCAAAATGAGAGTTACCAGAACGTCCCAAAACAACACACGAAAAACCATACGACTCACTACGCTTCGACGCAACAAGAATGGATAAAGAAGATAACATTTCTCCATCTCCGACATCAGAAGTGGGATTCGTGCCAGCTTCTACATTATCTGGAGAGCAGTGGCGTGAAGTTCTTGATTTACAAAATCGCAATATGATTGAATTTCTGAAAACAATGCAGGCTACGACACAGACGCAGCAGCAAAGCCATGACGTCATCTTGCCTAAATTCAACCCTGACACTGCTGGAACGGAAGCCACGAAATGGTGTGCGACTACCGACATAATATTATCGGAGCATCCATTGGAGGGTAGCAAACTTATTATGGCACTGAGCAATTCGATGGAGGGGATCGCTTCGCAATGGCTAACGCAAATCTCATATCCTGGCATGAAGTGGAACGAGTTTCGAGAATTGCTTCTTCAGCGCTTCGAAAGCGAAGAAACGCCGGCGGCCATGTTCTTTAATTTGCTAAACAGTCGCCCGGCCGATGGCGAATGTCTCGCAGTCTACGCAAGTCGGTTAGTGACGACATTGACCACAGAGTGGCGAAACATGAATTACGAAGCAATCGCTGTTTCCGCCATACTTGCACACGTGGCGAATATCGATAGCCGCTTGCAGCGAGTTGTTTTCACATCAAACGTGCAATCGAGGAGCAAACTACAGGCCGAGTTGAAGGCGTTCTCCTTTGATAAGAAACGGCATGGCGGTCGTGACGATTACGCTGGACCAGATCAAAAGAAAAGAAGAGTGGCATCTGTGGTTTGTCACTTTTGCGGAAAACTTGGACATAAAATTGCAGAATGCCGATCGAAAATGCGTCAAGACAGAGAGATGAAGCCACAGCGTGAGAAGTCAAATATTACGTGCTACAAATGTGGTCAACCAGGGCATTTTGCAAACAAATGCTCAAGTAATGGGACGGCAGCTAAACCGGGAGCCATCCCGCAGAAGAGCATCAACCAGTGTTTTGTCGCAGAACCAAAAGCTATTATGGAACAACGAGGTGAGCTCTACCCAATTTATTTCGATTCTGGCGCCGAGTGTTCGCTGGTTAAGGAGACAATCAGTAATAAATTGACCGGCAAGCGTATTAATAATATTGTAATGTTGAAAGGTATTGGCGATAGCGGCATATACAGTACGTTGCAGATTTTAAGTCAAGTTATTATTAACAAAAATATTATTGAAATATTGTTTCATGTTGTTAAAGATATGCAATTGAAAAATGACATTGTAATCGGGCGAGAGATACTCAGTCAGGGCTTTAATGTTATTGTCGCGCCAGATAAGTTTGAAATTGTCAAGTCCAAAACTGTAAACATTTGTTCTTCCACTAAACTAACATTCGATCTAACCGACTTAGACACCGAATTGGTCGGTAAAGAAAAAGATGAATTAATTAAATTAATTGAAAATTATTCGACTGCGTTTATTAAAGGAGTTCCATGTACAAGAGTTAGCACAGGTGAAATGAAGATACGTTTAATCGACCCCAGTAAAACAGTTCAACGACGCCCGTATAGGCTTAGTCCTCAAGAGAGAGAAATAGTTAGAATTCAGTTGAGCGAGTTGATTAAATGCAATATTATACGCCATAGTTGCTCCCCCTTTGCTAGTCCAATGTTGCTCGTCAAGAAGAAGAACGGCTCAGATCGCCTTTGTGTCGACTATAGGGAACTGAACTTGAATACGGTTTCAGACAAATACCCGTTGCCACTTATCAACGATCAAATAGCTAGGCTTCGTGGAGCAAACTTTTTTCGTGTTTGGATATGGCGAGTGGCTTTCACCAAATCCCAATTCACCCCGACTCGATAGAATACACCGCGTTCGTGACTCCGGATGGGCAATTTGAATTTTTAACAATGCCTTTCGGCCTTAAGAACGCACCATCGGTCTTTCAGCGCGCAGTTATGAATGCTCTGGGTGATCTTGCTCATAAATATGTAATCGTCTATATGGACGACATTATGATTGCATCACCAACAAAGGAGTCTGGAATGGAAAGGCTAAAAACTGTTTTGGACGTACTTACAAGTGCTGGATTTACTTTTAACATTAACAAATGTAGTTTTCTTAAAACAGAAGTTCATTATTTGGGCTATGAGATACGAGCGGGTGAAATTCGACCCAATCCGCGGAAAATAACTGCATTAAGTTCGTTGCCTCCTCCACAAACTACCACTGCCGTAAGACAATTTATTGGACTGGCATCATATTTCCGTAAATTTGTGCCGAACTTTTCTCAAGTTATGAAGCCGTTGTATTCTCTATCTTCTGGGAATGGAAGTATTACTTGGAATACTGAACTAGAAGAAGTTAGAAAATATGTCGTGAATATCCTAACGAATGAACCAGTATTGGTAATATTCGATCCTCAATATCCAATTGAGTTGCATACAGATGCAAGCTCCATTGGATATGGTGCAATGCTTATACATCGAATACAAAATAGACCTCACGTAGTAAAATATTTCAGCAAAACAACCTCTTTTGCGGAGTCTAGGTACCATTCTTATGAACTAGAAACCTTAGCTGTTGTCCAGGCTGTAAAACATTTTCGTCACTATCTACTTGGTCACGATTTCGTTGTGTATACCGATTGTAATTCATTGAAGGCTTCTCGTACAAAAATTGATTTGACTCCTAGGGTACATCGCTGGTGGGCCTATTTACAAACGTTCAATTTCGACATTCAATATAGAGAAGGAAAGCGAATGGCTCATGTTGACTTTTTGTCCCGAAATCCACTGCCTCCTGAATCTCACCCAGCGGTACCTAAAATTCCTGAAAAGCGAGTAAATTTGGCTGAAATTTCTAGCGACTGGCTTCTCGCCGAACAGCGTTTAGATCCTGAGATCATTGAAATTGTCGCTAAATTAAACTCTGATGAATTCTCTGGAGATTTGGTCAAAACATATGATTTGCGCAAAGGTGTCTTACATCGGAAGGTACAACGAAACGGTAGAACACGTTGTTTGCCGGTTGTGCCACGAGCGTTCAAATGGTCGGTAATAAATCAAGTGCACGAATCAATCATGCACTTGGGCTGGCAAAAGACACTAGACAAAGTTTACCAATATTATTGGTTTGGTAAAATGAACAAATACGTTCGTAAATTCGTCTCCAACTGTATAACTTGTCGGACTTCGAAAACTCTTTCTGGGAAAATACAAGCGGAGCTTCATCCTATCCCAAAGACCAGCATACCTTGGCATACTATTCACATCGATATTACAGGAAAACTAAGCGGCAAAAGCGATTTAAAAGAGTACGTTATAGTTCAGATCGATGCTTACACAAAATACGTTTATTTGTATCACGTCCTAAAACTAGATGCTGAAAGTTGCATTAAGTCTGTGAAATCTGCCATAACATTATTCGGGGTACCGAATCGCATCATAGCAGACCAGTTTAGATGTTTTGCTAGTTCGAAATTTTCAGAGTTTTGTGATTCGCAAAAAATTTTTTTTTTTTTTTTTTTCCCCGCGGGGGGAGGGGGGACGGGTTGTGGTTTAGGGGTTTGTGAGGAGCCTGAAAAATTTTTTGAATTTTTTGGGGGGGGGGGGGGGGGGGGGAAAAAATCAAAAACAAACTTGATCTGCCTGCACACTATAAGAGTGTTGTCACCAACACTAGCGCTTATAGTCTCTGACATCTAGGTGTTCATATGGACGGACAGACAGACTGACGGACAGACGGACATGTCTATATCGTCTCGGCTGTTGATGCTGATCAAGAATATATATACATTATATGGTCGGATATGACCCCTTCTGCCTGTTACGCACAAATCGCTTTCGTTAAACTTAGAAGACTATGTACTTTTTTTAAAGTACAGAGTCTAAGATGCTTTTTCGATCATCTCTTTTTTAAGCCCGTCTTTGTAAACATCTGGCGTTCCTCAGGGCAGCTATCTCGGTCCTTTTTTTTTTTTTTTTTTTTTTTTTTTTTTTTTTTTTTTTTTTTTTTTTTTTTTTTTTTTTTTTTTTTTTTGGTGGTTTTTTTTTTTTTTTTTTAAAATATATTTTCTTTTTTTTTTTTTTATTTTTATACGTTTTTTTTTTTTTTTTTCTTTTTTTTTCCCGGGGTAAAGCTAAAAAATTAAACTGCTCAAAGTGTAAGGTGATGTCATTTTTTTGGACCAGGTCTCATATTTTTATATTACACGCTCGAACGGATGCCTCTAGAGAGCTTAAATCATGTAAAGGATTTAGGAATTCTTCTGGATCATAAATTGAAATTTGATCTTCATATCTCATTTGTTATAGAAAAATGTTTGCGTAGTGTAAATTGTAAAATGAGAACACACGATGTGAACACGACGAACTTTTTATTCAGAGTAAAATATGAGGATAAAGAATACAATGATAATTAGAGATGGAACTCTTCAAACTTAGAGACAGCATTATATATCGAATAAGTACGTTATTTGACTTGCATAAATTCAAAACTTCATCTCAAGCCAAATAATACAATAATATAGTTACATTTCTTTTTAATTATACATTCCAAGGTATTCAACAAAATTATTATGTTTTTTCTTTTGGCAAGTTCTTTGTAAATCTGCTACATTTTCATTAGTTGGTACATAGTTAATTGAAATTACATTGTTTGCTATAACTTCCCTATGTGATGGTGCCTAATATCAATATGTTTGGTTCGTTTATGTTGCACTGGATTTGCTGCTATCTGTTGCGCACTCAAGTTATCACCAGAAAGTTTAATTGGATCTGCTAAAGGATGACAGCGAATCTCCTCCAAAAATCTACGTAGATAGATCGCTTCTATTGCTGCTGTTGACAGGGCGACATATTCAGCCTCTGTACCGCTTAATGCAACTAGTCCTTGTTTCTTTGATTCCGATGAGAATGCTGCACCTCCGAAGTAGAAACAATATCCAGTATATGATTTTCTGTCCAGGCTGTCGTTTGCCCAGTCCCCATCTACAAATCCATGTAACTGTTCTCCGGTTTTGCGATAGAGTATCTTCAAATCAATGGTTTTTGATAAATACCTCAGGATATGTTTTACAGCAGACTCTTGCTCGGAATGTGGGTCATTATTTCTCTGGGCAAGTTTGCTGACCAAGTGGGCAATATCAGGGCGTGTGGAGATAGCCAAGTACATTAATGATCCTATCAGCGATTGGTAATCAGTTACGTTCACCTTAGTGCATTTATCATTATTTGCAGCTAGTTTGAAAACCAGGATCCAATGGCGTTGATACTGATCGACACAAATTCATTTTATACTTTTTAACGGACATTTTATGTATTGTTTCTGATAAATTGAAATTGGACCAACTTGTCCTTGACGCTCTATTTCTATTCCTAGGAAGTTATTTAAATTGGAACAATCATTTATGTCAAAGGAATAGCTCAGATATTATATGAACAATATCATTTTTCTTTGAACAGGCTATTATGAGATCATCTACGTACACAGCTATTAAATTGTATGAATTCTCATTAATCTTTTAATATAAACATGGTTCATTTTTAGTAGCTTTGAATCCCATATTGTGTAATACCTCATCTAGTGTACTATTCCAAGCCCTATCAGATTGTTTGAGTCCATATAAAGCTTTTCGTAACTATAAGGCACGTTGGGGATGTTTTTTTATCTATAAAGTGTTTTGGTTGCCTCATGTATACTGTTTCATCTAATTTACTATACAAATAGGCATTCGAAACATCTACCTGATGTAGATACAACTCTTTTTCGACAGCAACAGCTAATAAAAGTCGAATATTTTCGTATCGTATGACTGGTGAGAAAGTTTCTATGTAATTTATCCCATACTGCTAACTACAACCCTTAGCAACTAATCTTGACTTAAACCTTTTTATGTTGCCATCGTTGTCCCGTTTAATTCGGAATACCCACATTGAACCAATTGCTTTCTCTCCAGGTGGAAGGTCAACCAAAGACCACGTGTTGTTGGCAACGAGTGCATCGTATTCTCGTCTCATTGACTGCTCCCACTCAAACGAATGTTTGCCATTTAGAGCATACTTTACATTATTTGGAGTCTCGATGTCATGATAGGCGACCATGTTGTGTAGCACGTTGTATTGTTTTTTCGATCTACCTGGTTGCCCCGTGCGAATATATCTCGGTCTTCCAGGTCCATGACGAACATTAACCTCTTCTCCAAAGCGCATGGAAATATAAATATTCAAAATTCGTTCATTGTACCTAGACGTGTTTTAGTAATGCTCTGTAAGTTATTTGAATTTTTAGCTGTGTTAATTCGTATGTTAATTACTCATTTTTGTGAATTTGTGCACCTAATTCTTTTTCTATCACACGGGCTGTGTAAATTTTTGTTTAATTTAATATCCAAAGCAATTTAAATTGTTGGTAATTTTTGTGTTTTTTTCCCTCGCTTTTTTTAGATCGTGCACTTTATTCTCTCCCGCTCTCGTACTCTCAATTTCTGTGCGTTTGTGTTTAGCTAATTGCGCTGCATCGTGTTGGTGTTGTTGTTTACATATACGTTTCTCTTGGCTGCGTTGATACGAGTTTGTGTTGTTGTTATTTAGCTATCTTTGTTTCGGTTTTATTTTTTTCTTGTGCAATACGGTGTCCGAGCATATTAGTTTTCCAATAATGTTTGTCTGCTGATAATGTAGCTCATGTTAAGAGTGCTGGTTACACACATCGAGTTAAGGACTACATCAATAGTATGTCCGGACTTGGTGATGTTAGCTTTGTCCCGAGGCTGAATTATTTTTTTAATTTCAGTGCAAGTTCATCTTTTACTAAATTACAAAGTGAATTTCAGGCCTTGGAGGAAAAATGCAATATCCTAAAGGGTTTTGATAGGCCTTGCCTGCTGAGGTAATCAGTATTCCTATACCTACCTCTTCTCACTTCACCGTCACTCCTGCCATTTCTCTTGCCTCTTGTCTGATAACTCCTACTGTTAGTGATCGGGAACTTATGACATTTAACACCCCTCTTCCAGCTTCTTCTGCAAACAAGGCTATATCTCTTTCTCCTCAGCCTTTAGCAGTACCTATACTGGAGTGTAGGGGTGTTAAGCCTCTTTCAGTGGTTCCACCCAGAAAGCAAATTTTTTTTTTCAATGCTTGTTCCCGATACATCGGTTAAAGATGTCAAAGCTTTTATTGTATTCAAAGTTAAAACCACTAACATAATGGTGCATAAATTTAAATTCACATATGCTATAGTTATTTCCTCTTTTAAAATTTAAAGAAACCTAATTGTTAAAAAGAACGAACCAACCAAAAGAAATCGGCATCCGATTACACTGTCTAGAATTCCTGCTGGCGCTTCCTCCTCTAATGAGGTGCAAAAACTAAAACCTTTGTTTTTTGCTATCAAAATGTAAGAGGCCTTAATACTAAACTTTCTAAATTATATTTAGATAGCCTAACTTTTGAAAAGTTTTTTACTTTTAAGTTAAAACCTGAAATTTCAGATTTCTCTATTTTTCCCAATAAGTACACTCCTTTTAGATGTGATTATTTGGATCGTTGTCGATTGCAATTTGCCCAAAATCCTTGGCAGTTCTATGATTTTGTTAATATGGAACGTAAATCTTCCTCTTTACCCTCTTCTGTATCCTACAAAGATATGAAAGCAAACTCTGATCAGGAAGCGGCCGATTTGTTTGCAGACTTCTTCCAATCAACGTATTCAACTAATAACTCCTCAATTAACTCACCTCATCCTTACAGTTTGCTCAAGTCTAACTGCATTTTTGGTCCTGTGATCTCTTTTTGTACTCTTGGTTAACTCCTTCTCTTTCCCATCCATTTGGAAGGAATCATTTTTTCTTCCTCTTCATAAGAATAGATTTAAATTTGATGTCAAAAACAAGCGGATCAGTAGAGCGCGCGCGACAGTATAAAACCCTGTGCAGTTTTCAAAATTAAATTAAATTAAATTGATTATAATAAAAATAAGAACGTATCAGATGATTATTGAAGAATACTCTTTTGAAACTCTCATTATACCCTGTACAGGGATATATTAACTTTGTGAAAAAAATTTTTGTAACAGGCAGAAGGATCTACGTATGGTATACAGGAACCTTCATGCCAAATTTGATGTCTCTATCTAATATAGTTGCTGAGATCGACGAGTTCATACAGATGGACGGACAGACAGACGGACATGGCTCAATCGACTCGGCTGTTGATGCTGATCAAGAATATATATACTTTATAGGGTCGGAGATGCCTCCTTCTGCCTATTACATACATTTGCACAAAATTATTATACCCTTTTTTTGCCCATTTTTAATGGGCACAGGGTATAATTATAGAGGTATCTCCAAATTGTCCGCTATACCTAAGGTGATTGAGAAAATTATTACATCTCACTTACAACACTTATGTAGCTCTATCATTTCACCTTTCCAACATGGCTTTGTGAAATCGAGATCTACTACCACTAACCTACTGAAACTTTCTTCTTTAGTGATCAGAGGATTTCAGAACAAAATGCAGACTGATGTCATATACACTGACTTCAGTAAGGCTTTTGACTCTGTCAAGCACTGTCTCCTGCTTAACAAACTTCATCTTATCGGTTTTCCACATTAACTTCTTATGTGGATCTCAGAATAACTTAATTCTAAAACCAAACAAGCGGATCAGTCGAGGCGCATGCGCCAGTTTAGTACCCTGCATCAGTATTTACAACTGAAAGAGGCTAAGGCTACAGTCGACCGCAGTCGACAGTGGGAGACTGTACTTTTCGTGAGGACCCAAAATGGAAGAAGGCGTGGCAAAAATTAAAAAACGAAATTTATACGCTGACGGTGTAGTTTCGAACCCCAGACCTATCGCGTGCAAATTCTACGTCTTCTAAGTTGAGCTACTGATTTATTACGTTCAGAGGCAGCAAAATACTTATGCAGCACGAATTTTAGCATTTGACAAATATGTACATAAATTCGAATTTCTAACTAAATTTTATTATTTGTATTTCTTAAAGATTTTGTTACTTTCTGACAAATTATGTAGAATTTATAATATATATTTAAATAAAATAACAATAATTAATTAATAATTAATAATTGAGAAATAAAACTCAAATTTGTATTTGTCAGCAGCGATATTTGAACCCGCGTACTCGTAGCGTGTCTTGTTGTTGTTGCTGCTCTAATGCTGCTCTCATGAACTTGGTGGTCATTCATTCCTAAAAATCTCCTTTGTTTATGGTCCGATCGTGATGAAATTTTTTGGAAAACATTCGCACGCGGGTACCCTCAATGTGTACCAAATCTGCCAAGTCTGTAGCTCTTATAATGGATTTTTTTCGATTTGCGAGGGCGGAAGGGGGCGTGGCAAAAATCTGAAACAAACTTGATCTGCCTGCACACTATAAGAGTGTTGTCACCAACACTAGCTCTTATAGTCTCTGAGATCTAGGTGTTCATATGGACGGACAGACAGACTGACGGACAGACGGACATGGCTATATCGTCTCGACTGTTGATGCTGATCAAGAATATATATACTTTATATGGTCGGATATGACCCCTTCTGCCTGTTACGCACAAATCGCTTTTGTCAAACTTAGAAGACTATGTACTTTTTTAAAGTACAGAGTCTAAAAAGTGCTTTTTCGATCATCTCTTTCTAAGCCCGTCTTTGTAACATCTGGCGTTCATCAGGGCAGTTATCTCGGTCCTCTACTCTTTATTCTCTTCATTAATGATCTTCCGTCTATTTTCATACACTCTAGTATACTAATGTACGCCGATGATGTGAATCTCTGCTTAACATACAATGACATCAACTCTTATAATTTTTTACAAGCAGATCTACCTTTTTCCTTTCCTTTTTTTCCTGGTGTAAAGCTAATTTGTTGATGTCATTTTATCGGACCAGGCCTCATATTTTTATATTACAAGCTCGATCGGATGCCTCTAGAGAGCTTAAATCATGTAAAGGATTTAGGAATTCTTCTGGATCATAAATTGAAATTTGATCTTCAAATCTCATATGTTATAGAAAAATGTCTGGGCAGTGTAAATTGTAAAATGAGAACACACGATGTGAACACGACGAATGTTTTATTCAGAGTAAAATATGAGGATAAAGAATACAATGATAATTAGAGATGGAACTCTTCAAACTTAGAGATAGCATTATATATCGAATAAGCACGTTATTTGACTTGCATAAATTCAAAACTTCATCTCAAGCCAAATAATACAATAATATAGTTACATTTCTTTTTAATTATACATTCCAAGGTATTCAACAAAATTATTATGTTTTTCTTTCTGCAAGTTCTTTGTAAATACATCTGCTACATTTTCATTAGTTGGTACATAGTTAATTGAAATTACATTGTTTGCTATAACTTCCCTATGTGATGGTGCCTAATATCAATATGTTTGGTTCGTTTATGTTGCACTGGATTTGCTGCTATCTGTTGTGCACTCAAGTTATCACCAGAAAGTTTAATTGGATCTGCTAAAGGATGACAGCGAATCTCCTCCAAAAATCTACGTAGATAGATCGCTTCTATTGCTGCTGTTGACAGGGCGACATATTCAGCCTCTGTACCGCTTAATGCAACTAGTCCTTGTTTCTTTGATTCCCATGAGAATGCTGCACCTCCGAAGTAGAAACAATATCCAGTATATGATTTTCTGTCCAGGCTGTCGTTTGCCCAGTCCCCATCCACAAATCCATGTAACTGTTCTCCGGTTTTGCGATAGAGTATCTTCAAATCAATGGTTTTTGATAAATACCTCAGGATATGTTTTACAGCAGACTCTTGCTCGGAATGTGGGTCATTATTTCTCTGGGCAAGTTTGCTGACCAAGTGGGCAATATCAGGGCGTGTGGAGATAGCCAAGTACATTAATGATCCTATCAGCGATTGGTAATCAGTTACGTTCACCTTAGTGCATTTATCATTATTGCAGCTAGTTTGAAAACCAGGATCCAATGGCGTTGATACTGATCGACACAAATTCATTTAATACTTTTCTAACGGACATTTTATGTATTGTTTCTGATAAATTGAAATTGGACCAACTTTTCCTTGACGCTCTATTTCTGACATTTATGTCAAAAAGAATTTTTAGCTCAGCTATTATATGAACAATATCATTTTTCTTTGAACAGGCTATTATGAGATCATCTACGTACACAGCTATTAAATTGTATGAATTCTCATTAATCTTTTAATATAAACATGGTTCATTTTTAGTAGCTTTGAATCCCATATTTTGTAATACCTCAACGAGTGTACTATTCCAAGCCCTATCAGATTGTTTGAGTCCATATAAAGCTTTTCGTAACTATAAGGCACGTTGGGGATGTTTTTTATCTATAAAGTGTTTTGGTTGCCTCATGTATACTGTTTCATCTAATTTACTATACAAATAGACATTCGAAACATCTACCTGATGTATATACAACTCTTTTTCGACAACAACAGCTAATAAAAGTCGAATATTTTCGTATCGTATGACTGGTGAGAAAGTTTCTATGTAGTTTATCCCATACTGCTAACTACAACCCTTAGCAACTAATCTTGACCTAAACCTTTTTATGTTGCCATCGTTGTCCCGTTTAATTCGGAATACCCACATTGAACCAATTGCTTTCTCTCCAGGTGGAAGGTCAACCAAAGACCACGTGTTGTTGGCAACGAGTGCATCGTATTCTCGTCTCATTGACTGCTCCCACTCAAACGAATGTTTGCCATTTAGAGCATACTTTACATTATTTGGAGTCTCGATGTCATGATAGGCGACCATGTTGTGTAGCACGTTGTATTGTTTTTTCGATCTACCTGGTTGCCCCGTGCGAATATATCTCGGTCTTCCAGGTCCATGACGAACATTAACCTCTTCTCCAGATTCACTTGATGTTGTAGGCTCGTCGAAACTCTCAAATTGGTCGCTTTGGCCATCGTCTGCTTCATATATTTCTGCTTCTTCTCCGCTCCCATGGTTTGTTTCATCTGCTTGTGTTGCTTCGATGATCTGCTTCTTCTTCTTGTGATAAATCATGTGCTGCTTCTTGTCCATTCGACATCATGTTTTGATTATGGTTGTCTATGAAAAATGAAGCAAAGTCGTTAATATTTGAAGAATTACAGGTGCGTACTTTTCGGAATTTCTGCTTCAACAAATTTAACGTCACGCCGCTCGATGATTTGTTTTGTATCTCTGTCATAAAGTCGATAGGCCTTTGCAGTTGGAGAATAACTGACGAAAACACATTCTTTTCCATTTGTGGTGGTGCGTTTTATCGAGCACGTAGACAGGGGACCCGAAGTTGTACCATTTAACGCTTGCGATGGAGACCTGTTTCGTAAATATGCGGCAGTCACAATAGCCTCCGCCCACAATTTTTCCTCAACATTAGAATTAATCATCATTGATCGTGCCATTTCCACAAGAGTGCGATTTGCTCTTTTTGCCAAACCGTTTTGTTGTGGTGTATATGGTACCGTCAATTGTCGTTTTATGCTATGTTCTTTAAGAAAAGTATCAAATCGATGATTCATATATTCTCTGCCATTATCGCTACGAATGGCTTTAATTTTCTTTTCCGTTTGACGCTCGACTAATTTCTTGAATACTTGGAACTTTTCAAACGCTTGATCCATTGATTTCATAAAATAGACGAAAACTCTTTTTGACATATCGTCTATAAACGTTATAAAATACTTAGCGCCACCAACGGATTGTACATTAATTGGACCACAAACGTCCGTGTGAATTAAGTCTAATAACTGCGATGCGCGATTTGATCTGTTTTTAGCAAATGGCTTTGAGCAAATTTTAGATTGATTACATGCTTTGCAGTTAGTGCTTATCGAAACCTTTTTTTAAATTTATCCCGCTCACGAGTTATTACATATTAAATCATTTAAACTGCGAAAATTAAGATGACCATATCTGTAGTGCCACATTATTTCTTTCTCTTGCATAGAAAAAAATCTATTTTTGCTAATGTCATTAAAAATAAAAAATTTTCTTTCAATATGGCCACAATCAATATAAATCTTGTTTTTGATTTCACCATATTACAATTTTCTTTAAACATAACCGAATGACCAAACTTTAGTGCTTTGCTCACAAAAAAAATAAATTTAAGTTAAGATCCGGCACATATAAAACATCTTCATTCATTTGTTTATCAGCAGCTAATAATATTAAATCGTTTTTCTCTGTGTAAGACACAAATAAATCTTTCTGGCAACACATGTGCGAAGTTGCACCACTGTCAATACACCAATTTTTTTTTGCTAATTCCTCTTTGTGTATTGCCGAATAAGTGTAAGAAATTCGTTGATTTTCGTTCTTTTTTTTCTGTTCCTTATTCTCTTTTCGCTTTTTATACCCTGTACAGGGATGTATTAACTTTGTGCAAAAAATGTCCGTCTGTCTGTCTGTCCGACTGTATGAACGCAACTATAAGAGCTAGAGACTCCAAATTTGGCATAAAGGTTCCTCTATACCGTCCGCAGATCAAGTTTGTTTCAAATTTGGGATACCTCCCCGCCTTCCCCGCAAATCGATCAAAACTCTTTATACCCTGTTAACAGCATGTATTTCTGAACGTACATATTTCTAACTTAACAGGTGTTTTAAAAATACTGCTCTGAAACACATGTGAAAGTTTCATAAAGATCGGTCCAGGAATACGGAGGACATTCAGAAAAGAAAATAGATGGAAAAGACTAGAACATTTTGCAACGAATCGCACTGCTTTACCAACAATTAGAATTCATTGCATGCTTATAGCTGCTAGCTTTTGCAAGTGAGCACATTTCTCGCCGAAAAGCTGAGTTGTGTTACTTCAAATGTCATACTGCTTGCTGACAATTATATTGCAAGTCTAAACGTAATGTATACAGAGATTTGTAAAAAATAATCAATTATGATATTTGTGATATTAGAGTTTGTCTTTCAAGAATTGATTATTCTAATGATCATTTGCATTTTAAATATTGTCGAGCAAGTGAGGTCCATGAAAAAACTAAGATGTTTTTTTCCATTGAATCGTTGCGGTTGCGTCAAGCAGCACATGTGTGCGAGCGAGACAGCGAACGTGCAGACGTACATGAAATGACGTAGCACTAAGCTTTTCATCAAAAAACTTGCTGATATAAGCATACAAAGAATTCATATGCTAAATGACAGTTTCAAAAGAGTATTCTTTAAACACCTGTTATGTTCTTACTTTTATTTTAATCAAAGTACCTATTATCAAAATACTTTTTAATATAGAAACCTGTACAGGGTATTATACTGTCGAATGCGGACGACTGTAGCCTTTTCGACTGGTTTTGAATTGGTCCGGTGGGCACGTGAACTTCGCGTAATATATCCCAAGCTTCTTTAGCTGTTTTACACTTTTACATAGCTTAGTTGGGATGTATTCACACAATTTTACTCCTCTTGCTCTTAACACTTGTACTACTAACTATGCACGAACCTTTTCGAGTACTCTGTGCTGATTACAACAGGCTTTATCGTGTATTCAACTTAGAGTCCTCTCTTCCTACTATCAAGTTTCTCATTCTTAACTCTTTAGCTAGTAAAAACTAACACTCAACAATACTTCTTGATCTGATTGGGTTTTTCTGGGTTTTCCCCAATCCTTTGCAACAAATGTTGGATCAATTAAATATTTTTTGAATACCCCAGACATAAGCTTGAACTCAATTTTAATGTAAATCTAATTTTAAGCCAAACGATAAATGT
>JAEIFK010000589.1:0-92370 GCA_018901825.1 Drosophila funebris | reverse complement strand
AATTTTTGGACATATCGGAATTTTGTCGGATTAACCGCTATTTTTACCATTTTTTCCCATATCTGATTGTTGTCGAAAAAATCTGTTATTTTGTGATTTTTGAACGTATCTGATTTTCGTCGAAAAAATTCGTTATTTTGTCATTTTTGGACATATCTGATTTTTGTTGGAATAACCGCTATTTTTGCCATTTTTTTCCCATATCTGATTGTTGTCGGAAAAATCCGTTATTTTGTGATTTTTGAACGTAACTGAATTTCGTTATGTAATTTTTTGGATATATTTTTTGATTTTTGTCGGAATATCCGCTATTTTATCATTTTTTTACATATCTGATTTTCGTCAAAAAATCCGTTATTTTGCAATTTTTGGACATATCTGATTTTTGTCGGAATAACCGCTATTTTTGCCATTTTTTCCCATATCTGATTGTTGTCGAAAAAAATCCGTTATTTTGTGATTTTTGAACGTAACTGATTTTCGTTATGTAATTTTTGGATATATTTTTTGATTTTTGTCGGAATATCCGCTATTTTATCATTTTTTTACATATCTGATTTTCGTCAAAAAATCCGTTATTTTGCAATTTTTGGACATATCTGATTTTTGTCGGAATAACCGCTATTTTTGCCATTTTTTCCCATATCTGATTGTTGTCGAAAAAATCCGTTATTTTGTGATTTTTTAACGTAACTGATTTTCGTTATGTAATTTTTGGATATATTTTTTGATTTTTGTCGGAATATCCGCTATTTTATCATTTTTTTACATATCTGATTTTCGTCAAAAAATCCGTTATTTTGCAATTTTTGGACATATCTGATTTTTGTCGGAATAACCGCTATTTTTGCCATTTTTTCCCATATCTGATTGTTGTCGAAAAAATCCGTTATTTTGTGATTTTTGAACGTAACTGATTTTCGTTATGTAATTTTTGGATATATTTTTTGATTTTTGTCGGAATATCCGCTATTTTATCATTTTTTTACATATCTGATTTTCGTCAAAAAATCCGTTATTTTGCAATTTTTGGACATATTTGATTTTTGTCGGAATAACCGCTATTTTTGCCATTTTTTCCATATCTGATTCTTGTCGGAAAAATAATTTGTTTTGTCATTTTTGTACATATCTGATTTTCGTCGAAAAATTCGTTATTTTGCCATTTTTTCCCATATCTGATTCTTGTCGGTAAAATCCGTTATTTTGTAATTTTTGTACATATCTGATTTTTGTCGGAATAACCGCTATTTTTGCCATTTTTTCCCATATCTGATTCTTGTCGAAAAACTCCGTTATTTTGTCATTTTTGTACATATCTGATTTTTGTTGAAAAATCCGTTATTTTGCCATTATTAGACATATCTGATTGTTGTCGAAAAAATCCGTTATTTTGTCATTTTCTTACATATCTGATTTTCGTCAAAAAATCCATTATTTTGCAATTTTTTGACATATCTGAATTTTGTCCGAATAACCGCTATTTTTGCCATTTTTTCCCATATCTGATTCTTGTCGGAAAAATCCGTTATTTTGTCATTTTTGTACATATCTGAATTTCGTCGAAAAAATCCGTTATTTTGCCATTATTGGACATATCGGAATTTTGTCGGATTAACCGCTATTTTTGCCATTTTTTCCCATATCTGATTGTTGTCGAAAAAATCCGTTATTTTGTGATTTTTGAACGTAACTGATTTTCGTTATGTAATTTTTGGATATATTTTTTGATTTTTGTCGGAATATCCGCTATTTTATAATTTTTTTACATATCTGATTTTCGTCAAAAAATCCGTTTTTTTGCAATTTTTGCACATATCTGATTTTTGTCGGAATAACCGCTATTTTTGCCATTTTTTCCATATCTGATTCTTGTCGGAAAAATAATTTGTTTTGTCATTTTTGTACATATCTGATTTTCGTCGAAAAATTCGTTATTTTGCCATTATTGGACATATCTGATTGTTGTCGAAAAAATCCGTTATTTTGTCATTTTCTTACATATCTAATTTTCGTCAAAAAAACCGTTATTTTGTCATTTTTGTACATATCTGATTTTTGTCGGAATAACCGCTATTTTTGCCATTTTTTCCCATATCTGATTCTTGTCGGAAAAATCCGTTATTTTGTAATTTTTTTTTGATATATTTTTTATTTTTGTCGGAATAACCGCTATTTTTGCCATTTTTGCACATATCTGATTTTTGCCGAAAAATTCGTTATTTTGTCATTTTTGGACATTTCTGATTTTTGTTGGAATAACCGCTATTTTTGCCATTTTTTCCCATATCTGATTGTTGTCGAAAAAATCCGTTATTTTGTGATTTGGATATATGGATATATTTTTTGATTTTTGTCGGAATATCCGCTATTTTATCATTTTTTTACATATCTGATTTTCGTCAAAAAATCCGTTATTTTGCACTTTTTGGACATATCTGATTTTTGTCGGAATAACCGCTATTTTTGCCATTTTTTCCATATCTGATTCTTGTCGAAAAAATAATTTGTTTTGTCATTTTTGTACATATCTGATTTTCGTCGAAAAATTCGTTATTTTGCCATTATTGGACATATCTGATTGTTGTCGAAAAAATCCGTTATTTTGTCATTTTCTTACATATCTGATTTTCGTCAAAAAAACCGTTATTTTGTCATTTTTGTACATATCTGATTTTTGTCGGAATAACCGCTATTTTTGCCATTTTTTCCCATATCTGATTCTTGTCGGAAAAATCCGTTATTTTGTCATTTTTGTACATATCTGATTTTCGTCGAAAAATCCGTTATTTTGCCATTATTGGACATATCTGATTGTTGTCGAAAAAATCCGTTATTTTGTCATTTTCTTACATATCTGATTTTCGTCAAAAAATCCATTATTTTGCAATTTTTGGTCATATCTGAATTTTGTCGGAATAACCGCTATTTTTGCCATTTTTTCCCATATCTAATTGTTGTCGTAAAAATCCGTTATTTTGTCATTTTTTTACATATCTGATTGTCGTCAAAAATCCGTTATTTTGTCATTTTTGTACATATCTGATTTTTGTCGGAATAACCGCTATTTTTGCCATTTTTCCCCATATCTGATTCTTGTCGGAAAAATCCGTTATTTTGTCATTTTTGTACATATCTGATTTTCGTCGAAAAATCCGTTATTTTGCCATTATTGGACATATCTGATTGTTGTCAAAAAAATCCGTTATTTTGTCATTTTCTTACGTATCTGATTTTCGTAAAAAAATCCATTATTTTGCAATTTTTTGACATATCTGAATTTTGTCGGAATAACCGCTATTTTTGCCATTTTTCCCATATCTGATTGTTGTCGAAAAAATCCGTTATTTTGTAATTTTTTTTTGATATATTTTTGATTTTTGTCGGAATAACCGCTATTTTTGCCATTTTTGCACATATCTGATTTTCGTCGAAAAATTCGTTATTTTGTCATTTTTGGACATATCTGATTTTTGTTGGAATAACCGCTATTTTTGCCATTTTTTTCCCATATCTGATTGTTGTCGAAAAAATCCGTTATTTTGTGATTTTTGAACGTAACTGATTTTCGTTATGTAATTTTTGGATATATTTTTTGATTTTTGTCGGAATATCCGCTATTTTATCATTTTTTTACATATCTGATTTTCGTCAAAAAATCCGTTATTTTGCAATTTTTGGACATATCTGATTTTTTGTCGGAATAACCGCTATTTTTGCCATTTTTTCCCATATCTGATTCTTGTCGGAAAAATCCGTTATTTTGTCATTTTTGTACATATCTGATTTTTGTCGAAAAATCCGCTATTTTGCCATTATTGGACATATCTGATTGTTGTCGAAAAAATCCGTTATTTTGTCATTTTCTTACATATCTGATTTTCGTCAAAAAATCCATTATTTTGCAATTTTTTGACATATCTGAATTTTGTCGGAATAACCGCTATTTTTGCCATTTTTTTCCCATATCTGATTGTTGTCGAAAAATCCGTTATTTTGTAATTTTTTTTTGATATATTTTTGATTTTTGTTGGAATAACCGCTATTTTTGCCATTTTTTCCCATATCTGATTGTTGTCGAAAAAATCCGTTATTTTGTGATTTTTGAACGTAACTGATTTTCGTTATGTAATTTTTGGATATATTTTTTGATTTTTGTCGGAATATCCGCTATTTTATCATTTTTTTACATATCTGATTTTCGTCAAAAAAATCCGTTATTTTGCAATTTTTGGACATATCTGATTTTTGTCGGAATAACCGCTATTTTTGCCATTTTTTCCCATATCTGATTGTTGTCGAAAAAATCCGTTATTTTGTGATTTTTGAACGTAACTGATTTTCGTTATGTAATTTTTGGATATATTTTTTGATTTTTGTCGGAATATCCGCTATTTTATCATTTTTTTACATATCTGATTTTCGTCAAAAAATCCGTTATTTTGCAATTTTTGGACATATCTGATTTTTGTCGGAATAACCGCTATTTTTGCCATTTTTTCCCATATCTGATTCTTGTCGGAAAAATCCGTTATTTTGTCATTTTTGTACATATCTGATTTTCGTCGAAAAGTCCGTTATTTTGCAATTTTTTGACATATCTGAATTTTGTCGGAATAACCGCTATTTTTGCCATTTTTTCCCATATCTGATTGTTGTCGAAAAAATCCGTTATTTTGTGATTTTTGAACGTAACTGATTTTCGTTATGTAATTTTTGGATATATTTTTTGATTTTTGTCGGAATATCCGCTATTTTATCATTTTTTTACATATCTGATTTTCGTCAAAAAATCCGTTATTTTGCAATTTTTGGACATATCTGATTTTTGTCGGAATAACCGCTATTTTTGCCATTTTTTCCCATATCTGATTCTTGTCGGAAAAATCCGTTATTTTGTCATTTTTGTACATATCTGATTTTCGTCGAAAAGTCCGTTATTTTGCCATTATTGGACATATCTGATTGTTGTCGAAAAAATCCGTTATTTTGTCATTTTCTTACATATCTGATTTTCGTCAAAAAATCCATTATTTTGCAATTTTTTGACATATCTGAATTTTGTCGGAATAACCGCTATTTTTGCCATTTTTTCCCATATCTGATTGTTGTCGAAAAAATCCGTTATTTTGTAATTTTTTTTTGATATATTTTTGATTTTTGTCGGAATAACCGCTATTTTTGCCATTTTTGCACATATCTGATTTTCGTCGAAAAATTCGTTATTTTGTCATTTTTGGACATATCTGATTTTTGTTGGAATAACCGCTATTTTTGCCATTTTTTCCCATATCTGATTGTTGTCGAAAAAATCCGTTATTTTGTGATTTTTGAACGTAACTGATTTTCGTTATGTAATTTTTGGATATATTTTTTGATTTTTGTCGGAATATCCGCTATTTTATCATTTTTTTTACATATCTGATTTTCGTCAAAAAAATCCGTTATTTTGCAATTTTTGGACATATCTGATTTTTGGCGGAATAACCGCTATTTTTGCCATTTTTTCCATATCTGATTCTCGTCGGAAAAATAATTTGTTTTGTCATTTTTGTACATATCTGATTTTCGTCGAAAAATTTGTTATTTTGCCATTTTTTCCCATATCTGATTCTTGTCGGAAAAATCCGTTATTTTGTCATTTTTGTACATATCTGATTTTTGTCGGAATAACCGCTATTTTTGCCATTTTTTTCCCATATCTGATTCTTGTCGAAAAAATCCGTTATTTTGTCATTTTTGTACATATCTGATTTTTGTTGAAAAATCCGTTATTTTGCCATTATTAGACATATCTGATTGTTGTCGAAAAAATCCGTTATTTTGTCATTTTCTTACATATCTGATTTTCGTCAAAAAATCCATTATTTTGCAATTTTTTGACATATCTGAATTTTGTCCGAATAACCGCTATTTTTGCCATTTTTTCCCATATCTGATTCTTGTCGGAAAAATCCGTTATTTTGTCATTTTTGTACATATCTGAATTTCGTCGAAAAATCCGTTATTTTGCCATTATTGGACATATCTGATTGTAGTCGTAAAAATCCGTTATTTTGTCACTTTTTTACATATCTGATTTTCGTCAAAAAATCCGTTATTTTGTCATTTTTGTACATATCTGATTTTTGTCGGAATATCCGCTATTTTTGCCATTTTTTCACTTATCTGATTCTTGTCGGAAAAATCCGTTATTTTGTCATTTTTGTACATATCTGATTTTCGTCGAAAAATCCGTTATTTTGCCATTATTGGACATATCTGATTGTTGTCGGAAAAATCCGTTATTTTGTCATTTTTGTACATATCTGATTTTCGTCAAAAAATCCGTTATTTTGTCATTTTTTTTACATATCTGATTGTTGTCGTAAAAATCCGTTATTTTGTCATTTTTTTACATATCTGATTTTCGTCAAAAAAACCGTTATTTTGTCATTTTTGTACATATCTGATTTTTGTCGGAATAACCGCTATTTTTGCCATTTTTTCCCATATCTGATTCTTGTCGGAAAAATCCGTTATTTTGTCATTTTTGTACATATCTGATTTTCGTCGAAAAATCCGTTATTTTACCATTATTGGACATATCTGATTGTTGTCGTAAAAATCCGTTATTTTGTCATTTTCTTACATATCTGATATTCGTCAAAAAAAACCCGTTATTTTGTCATTTTTGTACATATCTGATTTTTGTCGGAATAACCGCTATTTTTGCCATTTTTCCCATATCTGATTCTTGTCGGAAAAATCCGTTATTTTGTCATTTTTGTACATATCTGATTTTCGTCGAAAAATCCGTTATTTTGCCATTATTTGACATATCTGATTGACGAAAAATACGTTATTTTGTCATTTTCTTACATATCTGATTTTCGTCAAAAAATCCATTATTTTGCAATTTTTGGTCATATCTGAATTTTGTCGGAATAACCGCTATTCTTGCCATTTTTTCCCATATCTGATTGTTGTCGTAAAAATCCGTTATTTTGTCATTTTTTTACATATCTGATTGTCGTCAAAAAAATCCGTTATTTTGCCATTAGTGGACATATCTGATTGTTGTCGAAAAAATCCGTTATTTTGTCATTTTCTTACATATCTGATTTTCGTGAAAAAATCCATTATTTTGCAATTTTTGGACATATCTGAATTTTGTCGGAATAACCGCTATTTTTGCCATTTTTTCCCATATCTGATTCTTGTCGGAAAAATCCGTTATTTTGTCATTTTTGTACATATCTGATTTTTGTCGAAAAATCCGTTATTTTGCCATTATTGGACATATCTGATTGTTGTCGAAAAAATCCGTTATTTTGTCATTTTCTTACATATCTGATTTTCGTCAAAAAATCCATTATTTAACAATTTTTGGACATATCTGAATTTTGTCGGAATAACCGCTATTTTTGCCATTTTTTTCCCATATCTAATTGTTGTCGAAAAAATCCGTTATTTTGTAATTTTTGTTTTGATATATTTTTGATTTTTGTCGGAATAACCGCTATTTTTGCCATTTTTGCACATATCTGATTTTCGTCGAAAAATTCGTTATTTTGTCATTTTTGGACATATCTGATTTTTGTCGGAATAACCGCTATTTTTTCCATTTTTTCCCATATCTGATTCTTGTCGGAAAAATCCGTTATTTTGTCATTTTTGTACATATCTGATTTTCGTCGAAAAATCCGTTATTTTGCCATTATTGGACATATCTGATTGTTGTCGAAAAAAATCCGTTATTTTGTCATTTTCTTACATATCTGATTTTCGTCAAAAAAACCGTTATTTTGTCATTTTTGTACATATCTGATTTTTGTCGGAATAACCGCTATTTTTGCCATTTTTTCCCATATCTGATTCTTGTCGGAAAAATCCGTTATTTTGTCAATTTTGTACATATCTGATTTTCGTCGAAAAATCCGTTATTTTGCCATTATTGGACATATCTGATTGTTGTCGAAAAAATCCGTTATTTTGTCATTTTCTTACATATCTGATTTTCGTCAAAAAATCCATTATTTTGCAATTTTTGGTCATATCTGAATTTTGTCGGAATAACCGCTATTTTTGCCATTTTTTCCCATATCTAATTGTTGTCGTAAAAATCCGTTATTTTGTCATTTTTTTACATATCTGATTGTCGTCAAAAAATCCGTTATTTTGTCATTTTTGTACATATCTGATTTTTGTCGGAATAACCGCTATTTTTGCCATTTTTTCCCATATCTGATTCTTGTCGGAAAAATCCGTTATTTTGTCATTTTTGTACATATCTGATTTTCGTCGAAAAATCCGTTATTTTGCCATTATTGGACATATCTGATTGTTGTTGAAAAAATCCGTTATTTTGTCATTTTCTTACATATCTGATTTTCGTCAAAAAAATCCATTATTTTGCAATTTTTGGACATATCTGAATTTTGTCGGAATAACCGCTATTTTTGCATTTTTTCCCATATCAGATTCTTGTCGGAAAAATCCGTTATTTTGTCATTTTTGTACATATCTGATTTTTGTCGAAAAATCCGCTATTTTGCCATTATTGGACATATCTGATTGTTGTCGAAAAAATCCGTTATTTTGTCATTTTCTTACATATCTGATTTTCGTCAACAAATCCATTATTTTGCAATTTTTTGACATATCTGAATTTTGTCGGAATAACCGCTATTTTTGCCATTTTTTCCCATATCTGATTGTTGTCGAAAAAATCCGTTATTTTGTAATTTTTTTTGATATATTTTTGATTTTTGTCGGAATAACCGCTATTTTTGCCATTTTTGCACATATCTGATTTTCGTCGAAAAATTCGTTATTTTGTCATTTTTGGACATATCTGATTTTTGTTGGAATAACCGCTATTTTTGCCATTTTTTCCCATATCTGATTGTTGTCGGAAAAATCCGTTATTTTGTGATTTTTGAACGTAACTGATTTTCGTTGAAAAATCCGTTATTATGTAATTTTTGGATATATTTTTGATTTTTGTCGGAATATCCGCTATTTTGTCATTTTTTTACATATCTGATTTTCGTCAAAAAATCCGTTATTTTGCAATTTTTGGACATATCTGATTTTTGTCGGAATAACCGCTATTTTTGCCGTTTTTTCCCATATCTGATTCTTGTCGGGAAATTCCGTTATTTTGTAATTTTTGTACATATCTGATTTTCGTTGAAAAATCCGTTATTATGTAATTTTTGGATATATTTTTGATGTTTGTGGGAATAACCGCTATTTTTGCCATTTTTGCACATATCTCATTTTCGTCGAAAAATTCGTTATTTTGTCATTTTTGGACATATCTGATTTTTGTCGGAATATCCGCTATTTTTCCATTTTTTCCATATCTGATTCTTGTCGGAAAAATCCGTTATTTTGTCATTTTTGTACATATCTGATTTTTGTCGGAATAAACGCTCTTTTTGCCATTTTTTCCCATATCTGATTCTTGTCGGAAAAATCCGTTATTTTGTCATTTTTGTACATATCTGATTTTCGTCGAAAAATTCGTTATTTTGTCATTTTTGGACATATCTGATTTTTGTCGGAATAACCGCTATTTTTCCCATTTTTTCCATATCTGATTCTTGTCGGAAAAATCCGTTATTTTGTCATTTTTGTACATATCTGATTTTTGTCGGAATAAACGCTATTTTTGCCATTTTTTCCCATATCTGATTCTTGTCGGAAAAATCCGTTATTTTGTGATTTTTGAACGTATTTGATTTTCGTTGAAAAATCCGTTATTTTGTAATTTTTTTTTTTATATATTTTTGATTTTTGTCGGAATAACCGCTATTTTTGCCATTTTTGCACATATCTGATTTACGTCGAAAAATTCGTTATTTTGTCATTTTTGGACATATCTGATTTTTGTCGGAATAACCGTTATTTTTGCCATTTTTTCCCATATCTAATTCTTGTCGGAAAAATCCGTTATTTTGTCATTTTTGTACATATCTGATTTTCGTCGAAAAAAATCCGTTATTTTGTCATTTTCTTACATATCTGATTTTCGTCAAAAAATCCATTATTTTGCAATTTTTGGACATATCTGAATTTTGTCGGAATAACCGCTATTTTTGCCATTTTTTCCCATATCTGATTGTTGTCGAAAAAATCCGTTATTTTGTGATTTTTGAACGTATTTGATTTTCGTTGAAAAATCCGTTATTTTGTAATTTTTTTTTATATATTTTTGATTTTTGTCGGAATAACCGCTATTTTTGCCATTTTTGCAAATATCTGATTTTCGTCGAAAAAATCGTTATTTTGTCATTTTTGGACTTATCTGATTTTTGTCGGAATAACCGCTATTTTTGCCATTTTTTCCCATATCTGATTCTTGTCGGAAAAATCCGTTATTTTGCCATTTTTGTACATATCTGATTTTCGTCGAAAAATCCGTTATTTTGCCATTATTTGACATATCTGATTGTCGAAAAAATCCGTTATTTTGTCATTTTCTTACATATCTGATTTTCGTCAAAAAATCCATTATTTTGCAATTTTTTGTCATATCTGAATTTTGTCGGAATAACCGCTATTTTTGCCATTTTTTCCCATATCTGATTGTTGTCGTAAAAATCCGTTATTTTGTCATTTTTTTACATATCTGATTGTCGTCAAAAAATCCGTTATTTTGTCATTTTTGTACATATCTGATTTTTGTCGGAATAACCGCTATTTTTGCCATTTTTTCCCATATCTGATTCTTGTCGGAAAAATCCGTTATTTTGTCATTTTTGTACATATCTGATTTTTGTCGAAAAATCCGTTATTTTGCCATTATTGGACATATCTGATTGTTGTCGAAAAAATCCGTTATTTTGTCATTTTCTTACATATCTGATTTTCGTCAAAAAATCCATTATTTTGCAATTTTTGGACATATCTGAATTTTGTCGGAATAACCGCTATTTTTGCCATTTTTTCCCATATCTGATTGTTGTCGAAAAAATCCGTTATTTTGTAATTTTTTTTTGATATATTTTTGATTTTTGTCGGAATAACCGCTATTTTTGCCATTTTGGCACATATCTGATTTTCGTCGAAAAATTCGTTATTTTGTCATTTTTGGACATATCTGATTTTTGTCGGAATAACCGCTATTTTTGCCATTTTTTTCCCATATCTGATTCTTGTCGGAAAAATCCGTTATTTTGTCATTTTTGTACATATCTGATTTTCGTCGAAAAATCCGTTATTTTGCCATTATTGGACATATCTGATTTTCGTCAAAAAAACCGTTATTTTGTCATTTTTGTACATATCTGATTTTTGTCGGAATAACCGCTATTTTTGCCATTTTTTCCCATATCTGATTCTTGTCGGAAAAATCCGTTATTTTGTCATTTTTGTACATATCTGATTTTTGTCGGAATAACCGCTATTTTTGCCATTTTTTCCCATATCTGATTCTTGTCGGAAAAATCCGTTATTTTGTCATTTTTGTACATATCTGATTTTCGTCGAAAAATCCGTTATTTTGCCATTAGTGGACATATCTGATTGTTGTCGAAAAAATCCGTTATTTTGTCATTTTCTTACATATCTGATTTTCGTCAAAAAATCCATTATTTTGCAATTTTTTGTCATATCTGAATTTTGTCGGAATAACCGCTATTTTTGCCATTTTTTCCCATATCTGATTGTTGTCGTAAAAATCCGTTATTTTGTCATTTTTTTACATATCTGATTGTCGTCAAAAAAATCCGTTATTTTGTCATTTTTGTACATATCTGATTTTTGTCGGAATAACCGCTATTTTTGCCATTTTTTTCCCATATCTGATTCTTGTCGGAAAAATCCGTTATTTTGTCATTTTTGTACATATCTGATTTTCGTCGAAAAATCCGTTATTTTGCCATTAGTGGACATATCTGATTGTTGTCGAAAAAATCCGTTATTTTGTCATTTTCTTACATATCTGATTTTCGTCAAAAAATCCATTATTTTGCAATTTTTGGACATATCTGAATTTTGTCGGAATAACCGCTATTTTTGCCATTTTTTCCCATATCTGATTCTTGTCGGAAAAATCCGTTATTTTGTCATTTTTGTACATATCTGATTTTTGTCGAAAAATCCGTTATTTTGCCATTATTGGACATATCTGATTGTTGTCGAAAAAATCCGTTATTTTGTCATTTTCTTACATATCTGATTTTCGTCAAAAAATCCATTATTTTGCAATTTTTTGACATATTTGAATTTTGTCGGAATAACCGCTATTTTTGCCATTTTTTCCCATATCTGATTGTTGTCGAAAAATTCGTTATTTTGTCATTTTTGGACATATCTGATTTTTGTCGGAATAACCGCTATTTTTGCCATTTTTTCCCATATCTGATTCTTGTCGGAAAAATCCGTTATTTTGTCATTTTTGTACATATCTGATTTTCGTCGAAAAATCCGTTATTTTGCCATTATTGGACATATCTGATTGTTGTCGAAAAAATCCGTTATTTTGTCATTTTCTTACATATCTGATTTTCGTCAAAAAAACCGTTATTTTGTCATTTTTGTACATATCTGATTTTTGTCGGAATAACCGCTATTTTTGCCATTTTTTCCCATATCTGATTCTTGTCGGAAAAATCCGTTATTATGTCATTTTTGTACATATCTGGTTTTCGTCGAAAAATCCGTTATTTTGCCATTATTGGACATATCTGATTGTTGTCGAAAAATCCGTTATTTTGTCATTTTCTTACATATCTGATTTTCGTCAAAAAAATCCATTATTTTGCCATTTTTGGTCATATCTGAATTTTGTCGGAATAACCGCTATTTTTGCCATTTTTTCCCATATCTGATTGTTGTCGTAAAAATCCGTTATTTTGTCATTTTTTTACATATCTGATTGTCGTCAAAAAATCCGTTATTTTGTCATTTTTGTACATATCTGATTTTTGTCGGAATAACCGCTATTTTTGCCATTTTTTCCCATATCTGTTTCTTGTCGGAAAAATCCGTTATTTTGTCATTTTTGTACATATGTGATTTTTGTCGAAAAATCCGTTATTTTGCCATTATTGGACATATCTGATTGTTGTCGAAAAAATCCGTTATTTTGTCATTTTCTTACATATCTGATTTTCGTCAAAAAAATCCATTATTTTGCAATTTTTTGACATATCTGAATTTTGTCGGAATAACCGCTATTTTTGCCATTTTTTCCCATATCTGATTGTTGTCGAAAAAATCCGTTATTTTGTAATTTTCTTTTGATATATTTTTGATTTTTGTCGGAATAACCGCTATTTTTGCCATTTTTGCACATATCTGATTTTCGTCGAAAAATTCGTTATTTTGTCATTTTTGGACATATCTGATTTTTTTGGAATAACCGCAATTTTTTTCCATTTTTTCCCATATCTGATTGTTGTCGGAAAAATCCGTTATTTTGTGATTTTTGAACGTAACTGATTTTCGTTGAAAAATCCGTTATTATGTAATTTTTGGATATATTTTTGATTTTTGTCGGAATATCCGCTATTTTGTCATTTTTTTTACATATCTGATTTTCGTCAAAAAAATCCGTTATTTTGCAATTTTTGGACATATCTGATTTTTGTCGGAATAACCGCTATTTTTGCCGTTTTTTCCCATATCTGATTCTTGTCGGGAAATTCCGTTATTTTGAAATTTTTGTACATATCTGATTTTCGTCGAAAAATCCGTTATTATGTAATTTTTGGATTTATTTTTGATGTTTGTGGGAATAACCGCTATTTTTGCCATTTTTGCACATATCTCATTTTCGTCGAAAAATTCGTTATTTTGTCATTTTTGGACATATCTGATTTTTTGTCGGAATAACCGCTATTTTTCCCATTTTTTCCATATCTGATTCTTGTCGGAAAAATCCGTTATTTTGTCATTTTTGTACATATCTGATTTTCGTCGAAAAATTCGTTATTTTGTCATTTTTGGACATATCTGATTTTTGTCGGAATAACCGCTATTTTTCCCATTTTTTCCCATATCTGATTCTTGTCGGAAAAATCCGTTATTTTGTCATTTTTGTACATATCTGATTTTCGTCGAAAAATTCGTTATTTTGTCATTTTTGGACATATCTGATTTTTGTCGGAATAACCGCTATTTTTCCCATTTTTTCCCATATCTGATTCTTGTCGGAAAAATCCGTTATTTTGTCATTTTTGTACATATCTGATTTTTGTCGAAAAATCCGTTATTTTGCCATTATTGGACATATCTGATTGTTGTCGAAAAAATCCGTTATTTTGTCATTTTCTTACATATCTGATTTTCGTCAAAAAATCCATTATTTTGCAATTTTTGGTCATATCTGAATTTTGTCGGAATAACCGCTATTTTTGCCATTTTTTCCCATATCTGATTGTTGTCGTAAAAATCCGCTATTTTGTCATTTTTTTACATATCTGATTGTCGTCAAAAAATCCGTTATTTTGTCATTTTTGTACATATCTGATTTTTTGTCGGAATAACCGCTATTTTTGCCATTTTTTCCCATATCTGATTCTTGTCGGAAAAATCCGTTATTTTGTCATTTTTGTACATATCTGATTTTTGTCGAAAAATCCGTTATTTTGCCATTATTGGACATATCTGATTGTTGTCGAAAAAATCCGTTATTTTGTCATTTTCTTACATATCTGATTTTCGTCAAAAAATCCATTATTTTGCAATTTTTTGACATATCTGAATTTTGTCGGAATAACCGCTATTTTTGCCATTTTTTCCCATATCTGATTGTTGTCGAAAAAATCCGTTATTTTGTAATTTTTTTTGATATATTTTTGATTTTTGTCGGAATAACCGCTATTTTTGCCATTTTTGCACATATCTGATTTTCGTCGAAAAATTCGTTATTTTGTCATTTTTGGACATATCTGATTTTTGTTGGAATAACCGCTATTTTTGCCATTTTTTCCCATATCTGATTGTTGTCGGAAAAATCCGTTATTTTGTGATTTTTGAACGTAACTGATTTTCGTTGAAAAATCCGTTATTATGTAATTTTTGGATATATTTTTGATTTTTGTCGGAATATCCGCTATTATGTCATTTTTTTACATATCTGATTTTCGTCAAAAAATCCGTTATTTTGCAATTTTTGGACATATCTGATTTTTGTCGGAATATCCGCTATTTTTGCCGTTTTTTCCCATATCTGATTCTTGTCGGGAAATTCCGTTATTTTGAAATTTTTGTACATATCTGATTGTTGTCGAAAAAATCCGTTATTATGTAATTTTTGGATATATTTTTGATGTTTGTGGGAATAACCGCTATTTTTGCCATTTTTGCACATATCTCATTTTCGTCGAAAAATTCGTTATTTTGTCATTTTTGGACATATCTGATTTTTGTCGGAATAACCGCTATTTTTCCCATTTTTTCCATATCTGATTCTTGTCGGAAAAATCCGTTATTTTGTCATTTTTGTACATATCTGATTTTCGTCGAAAAATTCGTTATTTTGTCATTTTTGGACATATCTGATTTTTGTCGGAATAACCGCTATTTTTCCCATTTTTTCCATATCTGATTCTTGTCGGAAAAATCCGTTATTTTGTCATTTTTGTACATATCTGATTTCCGTCGAAAAATTCGTTATTTTGTCATTTTTGCACAAATCTGATTTTCGTCGAAAAATCCGTTATTTTGTTATTTTTGGACATATCTGATTTTTGTCGGAATAACCGCTGTTTTTGCCATTTTTCCCCATATCTGATTCTTGTCGGGAAATTCCGTTATTTTGAAATTTTTGTACATATCTGATTTTCGTCGAAAAATCCGTTATTATGTAATTTTTGGATATATTTTTGATGTTTGTGGGAATAACCGCTATTTTTGCCATTTTTGCACATATCTCATTTTCGTCGAAAAATTCGTTATTTTGTCATTTTTGGACATATCTGATTTTTGTCGGAATTACCGCTATTTTTCCCATTTTTTCCATATCTGATTCTTGTCGGAAAAATCCGTTATTTTGTCATTTTTGTACATATCTGATTTTCGTCGAAAAATTCGTTATTTTGTCATTTTTGGACATATCTGATTTTCGTCGAAAAATCCGTTATTTTACCATTATTGGACATATCTGATTGTTGTCGAAAAAATCCGTTATTTTGTCATTTTCTTACATATCTGATTTTCGTCAAAAAAATCCATTATTTTGCAATTTTTGGCCATATCTGAATTTTGTCGGAATAACCGCTATTTTTGACATTTTTTCCCATATCTGATTGTTGTCGTAAAAATCCGTTATTTTGTCATTTTTTTACATATCTGATTGTCGTCAAAAAATCCGTTATTTTGTCATTTTTGTACATATTTTTCCCATTTTTTCCATATCTGATTCTTGTCGGAAAAATCCGTTATTTTGTCATTTTTGTACATATCTGATTTTCGTCGAAAAATTCGTTATTTTGTCATTTTTGGACATATCTGATTTTTGTCGGAATAACCGCTATTTTTGCCATATTTTCCCATATCTGATTCTTGTCGGAAAAATCCGTTATTATGTCATTTTTGTACATATCTGGTTTTCGTCGAAAAATCCGTTATTTTGCCATTATTGGACATATCTGATTGTTGTCGAAAAAATCCGTTATTTTGTCATTTTCTTACATATCTGATTTTCGTCAAAAAATCCATTATTTTGCAATTTTTGGTCATATCTGAATTTTGTCGGAATAACCGCTATTTTTGCCATTTTTTCCCATATCTGATTGTTGTCGTAAAAATCCGTTATTTTGTCATTTTTTTACATATCTGATTGTCGTCAAAAAAATCCGTTATTTTGTCATTTTTCTACATATCTGATTTTTGTCGGAATAACCGCTATTTTTGCCATTTTTTCCCATATCTGATTCTTGTCGGAAAAATCCGTTATTTTGTCATTTTTGTACATATCTGATTTTTGTCGAAAAATCCGTTATTTTGCCATTATTGGACATATCTGATTGTTGTCGAAAAAATCCGTTATTTTGTCATTTTCTTACATATCTGATTTTCGTCAAAAAATCCATTATTTTGCAATTTTTTGACATATCTGAATTTTGTCGGAATAACCGCTATTTTTGCCATTTTTTCCCATATCTGATTGTTGTCGAAAAAATCCGTTATTTTGTAATTTTTTTTTTATATATTTTTGATTTTTGTCGGAATAACCGCTATTTTTGCCATTTTTGCACATATCTGATTTTCGTCGAAAAATTCGTTATTTTGTCATTTTTGGACATATCTGATTTTTGTTGGAATAACCGCTATTTTTGCCATTTTTTCCCATATCTGATTGTTGTCGGAAAAATCCGTTATTTTGTGATTTTTGAACGTAACTGATTTTCGTTGAAAAATCCGTTATTATGTAATTTTTGGATATATTTTTGATTTTTGTCGGAATATCCGCTATTTTGTCATTTTTTTACATATCTGATTTTCGTCAAAAAATCCGTTATTTTGCAATTTTTGGACATATCTGATTTTTGTCGGAATAACCGCTATTTTTGCCGTTTTTTCCCATATCTGATTCTTGTCGGGAAATTCCGTTATTTTGAAATTTTTGTACATATCTGATTTTCGTCGAAAAATCCGTTATTATGTAATTTTTGGATATATTTTTGATGTTTGTGGGAATAACCGCTATTTTTGCCATTTTTGCACATATCTCATTTTCGTCGAAAAATTCGTTATTTTGTCATTTTTGTACATATCTGATTTTCGTCGAAAAATTCGTTATTTTGTCATTTTTTTACATATCTGATTCTTGTCGGAAAAATCCGTTATTTTGTCATTTTTGTACATATCTGATTTTCGTCGAAAAATCCGTTATTTTGTCATTTTTGGACATATCTGATTTTTGTCGGAATAACCGCTATTTTTCCCATTTTTTCCATATCTGATTCTTGTCGGAAAAATCCGTTATTTTGTCATTTTTGTACATATCTGATTTCCGTCGAAAAATTCGTTATTTTGTCATTTTTGCACAAATCTGATTTTCGTCGAAAAATCCGTTATTTTGTTATTTTTGGACATATCTGATTTTTGTCGGAATAACCGCTGTTTTTGCCATTTTTCCCCATATCTGATTCTTGTCGGGAAATTCCGTTATTTTGAAATTTTTGTACATATCTGATTTTCGTCGAAAAATCCGTTATTATGTAATTTTTGGATATATTTTTGATGTTTGTGGGAATAACCGCTATTTTTGCCATTTTTGCACATATCTCATTTTCGTCGAAAAATTCGTTATTTTGTCATTTTTGGACATATCTGATTTTTGTCGGAATAACCGCTATTTTTCCCATTTTTTCCATATCTGATTCTTGTCGGAAAAATCCGTTATTTTGTCATTTTTGTACATATCTGATTTTCGTCGAAAAATTCGTTATTTTGTCATTTTTGGACATATCTGATTTTTGTCGGAATAACCGCTATTTTTGCCATTTTTTCCCATATCTGATTCTTGTCGGAAAAATCCGTTATTATGTCATTTTTGTACATATCTGGTTTTCGTCGAAAAATCCGTTATTTTACCATTATTGGACATATCTGATTGTTGTCGAAAAAATCCGTTATTTTGTCATTTTCTTACATATCTGATTTTCGTCAAAAAATCCATTATTTTGCAATTTTTGGCCATATCTGAATTTTGTCGGAATAACCGCTATTTTTGACATTTTTTCCCATATCTGATTGTTGTCGTAAAAATCCGTTATTTTGTCATTTTTTTACATATCTGATTGTCGTCAAAAAATCCGTTATTTTGTCATTTTTGTACATATTTTTCCCATTTTTTCCATATCTGATTCTTGTCGGAAAAATCCGTTATTTTGTCATTTTTGTACATATCTGATTTTCGTCGAAAAATTCGTTATTTTGTCATTTTTGGACATATCTGATTTTTGTCGGAATAACCGCTATTTTTGCCATTTTTTTTCCCATATCTGATTCTTGTCGGAAAAATCCGTTATTATGTCATTTTTGTACATATCTGGTTTTCGTCGAAAAATCCGTTATTTTGCCATTATTGGACATATCTGATTGTTGTCGAAAAAATCCGTTATTTTGTCATTTTCTTACATATCTGATTTTCGTCAAAAAAATCCATTATTTTGCAATTTTTGGTCATATCTGAATTTTGTCGGAATAACCGCTATTTTTGCCATTTTTTCCCATATCTGATTGTTGTCGTAAAAATCCGTTATTTTGTCATTTTTTTACATATCTGATTGTCGTCAAAAAATCCGTTATTTTGTCATTTTTCTACATATCTGATTTTTGTCGGAATAACCGCTATTTTTGCCATTTTTTCCCATATCTGATTCTTGTCGGAAAAATCCGTTATTTTGTCATTTTTGTACATATCTGATTTTTGTCGAAAAATCCGTTATTTTGCCATTATTGGACATATCTGATTGTTGTCGAAAAAATCCGTTATTTTGTCATTTTCTTACATATCTGATTTTCGTCAAAAAATCCATTATTTTGCAATTTTTTGACATATCTGAATTTTGTCGGAATAACCGCTATTTTTGCCATTTTTTCCCATATCTGATTGTTGTCGAAAAAATCCGTTATTTTGTAATTTTTTTTTTATATATTTTTGATTTTTGTCGGAATAACCGCTATTTTTTGCCATTTTTGCACATATCTGATTTTCGTCGAAAAATTCGTTATTTTGTCATTTTTGGACATATCTGATTTTTGTTGGAATAACCGCTATTTTTGCCATTTTTTCCCATATCTGATTGTTGTCGGAAAAATCCGTTATTTTGTGATTTTTGAACGTAACTGATTTTCGTTGAAAAATCCGTTATTATGTAATTTTTGGATATATTTTTGATTTTTGTCGGAATATCCGCTATTTTGTCATTTTTTTTACATATCTGATTTTCGTCAAAAAAATCCGTTATTTTGCAATTTTTGGACATATCTGATTTTTGTCGGAATAACCGCTATTTTTGCCGTTTTTTCCCATATCTGATTCTTGTCGGGAAATTCCGTTATTTTGAAATTTTTGTACATATCTGATTTTCGTCGAAAAATCCGTTATTATGTAATTTTTGGATATATTTTTGATGTTTGTGGGAATAACCGCTATTTTTGCCATTTTTGCACATATCTCATTTTCGTCGAAAAATTCGTTATTTTGTCATTTTTGTACATATCTGATTTTCGTCGAAAAATTCGTTATTTTGTCATTTTTTTACATATCTGATTCTTGTCGGAAAAATCCGTTATTTTGTCATTTTTGTACATATCTGATTTTCGTCGAAAAATTCGTTATTTTGTCATTTTTGCACAAATCTGATTTTCGTCGAAAAATCCGTTATTTTGTTATTTTTGGACATATCTGATTTTTGTCGGAATAACCGCTGTTTTTGCCATTTTTCCCCATATCTGATTCTTGTCGGGAAATTCCGTTATTTTGAAATTTTTGTACATATCTGATTTTCGTCGAAAAATCCGTTATTATGTAATTTTTGGATATATTTTTGATGTTTGTGGGAATAACCGCAATTTTTGCCATTTTTGCACATATCTCATTTTCGTCGAAAAATTCGTTATTTTGTCATTTTTGGACATATCTGATTTTTGTCGGAATAACCGCTATTTTTCCCATTTTTTCCATATCTGATTCTTGTCGGAAAAATCCGTTATTTTGTCATTTTCTTACATATCTGATTTTCGTCGAAAAATTCGTTATTTTGTCATTTTTGGACATAGCTGATTTTTGTCGGAATAACCGCTATTTTTGCCATTTTTTCCCCATATCTGATTCTTGTCGGAAAAATCCGTTATTATGTCATTTTTGTACATATCTGGTTTTCGTCGAAAAATCCGTTATTTTGCCATTATTGGACATATCTGATTGTTGTCGAAAAAAATCCGTTATTTTGTCATTTTCTTACATATCTGATTTTCGTCAAAAAAATCCATTATTTTGCAATTTTTTGACATATCTGAATTTTGTCGGAATAACCGCTATTTTTGCCATTTTTTCCCATATCTGATTGTTGTCGAAAAAATCCGTTATTTTGTAATTTTTTTTGATATATTTTTGATTTTTGTCGGAATAACCGCTATTTTTGCCATTTTTGCACATATCTGATTTTCGTCGAAAAATTCGTTATTTTGTCATTTTTGGACATATCTGATTTTTGTTGGAATAACCGCTATTTTTGCCATTTTTTCCCATATCTGATTGTTGTCGGAAAAATCCGTTATTTTGTGATTTTTGAACGTAACTGATTTTCGTTGAAAAATCCGTTATTATGTAATTTTTGGATATATTTTTGATTTTTGTCGGAATATCCGCTATTTTGTTATTTTTTTACATATCTGATTTTCGTCAAAAAATCCGTTATTTTGCAATTTTTGGACATATCTGATTTTTGTCGGAATAACCGCTATTTTTGCCGTTTTTTCCCATATCTGATTCTTGTCGGGAAATTCCGTTATTTTGAAATTTTTGTACATATCTGATTTTCGTCGAAAAATCCGTTATTATGTAATTTTTGGATATATTTTTGATGTTTGTGGGAATAACCGCTATTTTTGCCATTTTTGCACATATCTCATTTTCGTCGAAAAATTCGTTATTTTGTCATTTTTGGACATATCTGATTTTTGTCGGAATAACCGCTATTTTTCCCATTTTTTCCATATCTGATTCTTGTCGGAAAAATCCGTTATTTTGTCATTTTTGTACATATCTGATTTTCGTCGAAAAATTCGTTATTTTGTCATTTTTGGACATATCTGATTTTTGTCGGAATAACCGCTATTTTTCCCATTTTTTCCATATCTGATTCTTGTCGGAAAAATCCGTTATTTTGTCATTTTTGTACATATCTGATTTTCGTCGAAAAATTCGTTATTTTGTCATTTTTTTACATATCTGATTCTTGTCGGAAAAATCCGTTATTTTGTCATTTTTGTACATATCTGATTTTCGTCGAAAAATTCGTTATTTTGTCATTTTTGCACAAATCTGATTTTCGTCGAAAAATCCGTTATTTTGTTATTTTTGGACATATCTGATTTTTGTCGGAATAACCGCTGTTTTTGCCATTTTTCCCCATATCTGATTCTTGTCGGGAAATTCCGTTATTTTGTAATTTTTGTACATATCTGATTTACGTCGAAAAATCCGTTATTATGTAATTTTTGGATATATTTTTGATGTTCGTCGGAATAACCGCTATTGTTGCCATTTTTGCACATATCTCATTTTCGTCGAAAAATTCGTTATTTTGTAATTTTTGGACATATCTGATTTTTGTCGGAATAACCGCTATTTTTCCCATTTTTTCCATATCTGATTCTTGTCGGAAAAATCCGTTATTTTGTCATTTTTGTACATATCTGATTTTTGTCGAAAAATCCGTTATTTTGCCATTATTGGACATATCTGATTGTTGTCGAAAAAATCCGTTATTTTGTCATTTGTTTACATATCTGATTTTCGTCAAAAAATCCGTTATTTTGTCATTTTTGGACATATCTGATTTTTGTCGGAATAACCGCTATTTTTGCCATTTTTTCCCATATCTGATTGTTGTCGAAAAAATCCGTTATTTTGTCATTTTTGAACATATCTGATTTTCGTCGAAAAATCCGTTATTTTGCCATTATTGGACATATCTGATTGTTGTCGTAAAAATCCGTTATTTTGTCATTTTTTTACATATCTGATTTTCGTCAAAAAATCCGTTATTTTGTCATTTTTGTACATATCTGATTTTTGTCGGAATAAACGCTATTTTTGCCATTTTTTCCCATATCTGATTCTTGTCGGAAAAATCCGTTATTTTGTCATTTTTGTACATATCTGATTTTCGTCGAAAAATCCGATATTTTGCCATTATTGGACATATCTGATTGTTGTCGAAAAAATCCGTTATTTTGTCATTTTCTTACATATCTGATTTTCGTCAAAAAATCCATTATTTTGCAATTTTTGGCCATATCTGAATTTTGTCGGAATAACCGCTATTTTTGCCATTTTTTCCCATATTTGATTGTTGTCGTAAAAATCCGTTATTTTGTCATTTTTTTACATATCTGATTGTCGTCAAAAAATCCGTTATTTTGTCATTTTTGTACATATCTGATTTTTGTCGGAATAACCGCTATTTTTGCCATTTTTTCCCATATCTGATTCTTGTCGGAAAAATCCGTTATTTTGTCATTTTTGTACATATCTGATTTTTGTCGAAAAATCCGTTATTTTGCCATTATTGGACATATCTGATTGTTGTCGAAAAAATCCGTTATTTTGTCATTTTCTTACATATCTGATTTTCGTCAAAAAATCAATTATTTTGCAATTTTTTGACATATCTGAATTTTGTCGGAATAACCGCTATTTTTGCCATTTTTTCCCATATCTGATTGTTGTCGAAAAATCCGTTATTTTGTAATTTTTTTTTTGATATATTTTTGATTTTTGTCGGAATAACCGCTATTTTTGCCATTTTTGCACATATCTGATTTTCGTCGAAAAATTCGTTATTTTGTCATTTTTGGACATATCTGATTTTTGTTGGAATAACCGCTATTTTTGCCATTTTTTCCCATATCTGATTGTTGTCGGAAAAATCCGTTATTTTGTGATTTTTGAACGTAACTGATTTTCGTTGAAAAATCCGTTATTATGTAATTTTTGGATATATTTTTGATTTTTGTCGGAATATCCGCTATTTTGTCATTTTTTTACATATCTGATTTTCGTCAAAAAATCCGTTATTTTGCAATTTTTGGACATATCTGATTTTTGTCGGAATAACCGCTATTTTTGCCGTTTTTTCCCATATCTGATTCTTGTCGGGAAATTCCGTTATTTTGAAATTTTTGTACATATCTGATTTTCGTCGAAAAATCCGTTATTATGTAATTTTTGGATATATTTTTGATGTTTGTGGGAATAACCGCTATTTTTGCCATTTTTGCACATATCTCATTTTCGTCGAAAAATTCGTTATTTTGTCATTTTTGGACATATCTGATTTTTGTCGGAATAACCGCTATTTTTCCCATTTTTTCCATATCTGATTCTTGTCGGAAAAATCCGTTATTTTGTCATTTTTGTACATATCTGATTTTCGTCGAAAATTTCGTTATTTTGTCATTTTTGGACATATCTGATTTTTGTCGGAATAACCGCTATTTTTCCCATTTTTTCCATATCTGATTCTTGTCGGAAAAATCCGTTATTTTGTCATTTTTGTACATATCTGATTTTCGTCGAAAAATTCGTAATTTTGTCATTTTTTTACATATCTGATTCTTGTCGGAAAAATCCGTTATTTTGTCATTTTTGTACATATCTGATTTTCGTCGAAAAATTCGTTATTTTGTCATTTTTGCACAAATCTGATTTTCGTCGAAAAATCCGTTATTTTGTTATTTTTGGACATATCTGATTTTTGTCGGAATAACCGCTGTTTTTGCCATTTTTCCCCATATCTGATTCTTGTCGGGAAATTCCGTTATTTTGTAATTTTTGTACATATCTGATTTACGTCGAAAAATCCGTTATTATGTAATTTTTGGATATATTTTTGATGTTCGTCGGAATAACCGCTATTTTTGCCATTTTTGCACATATCTCATTTTCGTCGAAAAATTCGTTATTTTGTAATTTTTGGACATATCTGATTTTTGTCGGAATAACCGCTATTTTTCCCATTTTTTCCATATCTGATTCTTGTCGGAAAAATCCGTTATTTTGTCATTTTTGTACATATCTGATTTTCGTCAAAAAGTCCGTTATTTTGTCATTTTTGGACATATCTGATTTTTGTCGGAATAACCGCTATTTTTGCCATTTTTTCCCATATCTGATTGTTGTCGAAAAAATCCGTTATTTTGTCATTTTTGAACATATCTGATTTTCGTCGAAAAATCCGTTATTTTGCCATTATTGGACATATCTGATTGTTGTCGAAAAAATCCGTTATTTTGTCATTTGTTTACATATCTGATTTTCGTCAAAAAATCCGTTATTTTGTCATTTTTGGACATATCTGATTTTTGTCGGAATAACCGCTATTTTTCCCATTTTTTCCATATCTGATTGTTGTCGAAAAAATCCGTTATTTTGTGATTTTTGGACATATCTGTTTTTTGTCGGAATAACCGCTATTTTTCCCATTTTTTCCATATCTGATTCTTGTCGGAAAAATACGTAGTTTTGTCATTTTTGTACATATCTGATTTTCGTCGAAAAATTCGTTATTTTGTCATTTTTGGACATATCTGATTTTCGTTGAAAAATCCGTTATTATGTAATTTTTGGATATATTTTTGATTTTTTGTCGGAATAACCGCTATTTTGTCATTTTTTTTCATATCTTATTTTCGTCAAAAAAATCCGTTATTTTGCAATTTTTGGACATATCTGTTTTTTGTCGGAATAACCGCTATTTTTCCCATTTTTTCCATATCTGATTCTTGTCGGAAAAATACGTAGTTTTGTCATTTTTGTACATATCTGATTTTCGTCGAAAAATTCGTTATTTTGTCATTTTTGGACATATCTGATTTTTGTCGGAATAACCGCTATTTTTGCCATTTTTTCCCATGTCTGATTCTTGTCGGAAAAATCCGTTATTTTGTCATTTTTGTACATATCTGATTTTCGTCGAAAAATCCGTTATTTTGCCATTACAGGACATATCTGATTGTTGTCGTAAAAATCCGTTATTTTGTCATTTTTTTACATATCTGATTTTCGTCAAAAAATCCGTTATTTTGTCATTTTTGTAGATATCTGATTTTTTGTCGGAATAAACGCTATTTTTGCCATTTTTTCCCATATCTGATTCTTGTCGGAAAAATCCGTTATTTTGTCATTTTTGTACATATCTGATTTTCGTCGAAAAATCCGATATTTTGCCATTATTGGACATATCTGATTGTTGTCGAAAAAATCCGTTATTTTGTCATTTGTTTACATATCTGATTTTCGTCAAAAAAATCCGTTATTTTGTCATTTTTGGACATATCTGATTTTTGTCGGAATAACCGCTATTTTTGCCATTTTTTCCCATATCTGATTGTTGTCGAAAAAATCCGTTATTTTGTGATTTTTGAACGTATCTGATTTTCGTCGAAAAATCCGTTATTTTGCCATTATTGGACTTATCTGATTGTTGTCGAAAAACTGATTTTCGTTGAAAAATCCGTTATTATGTAATTTTTGGATATATTTTTGATTTTTGTCGGAATAACCGCTATTTTGTCATTTTTTTTCATATCTTATTTTCGTCAAAAAATCCGTTATTTTGCAATTTTTGGACATATCTGATTTTTGTCGGAATAACCGCTATTTTTCCCATTTTTTCCATATCTGATTCTTGTCGGAAAAATCCGTTATTTTGTCATTTTTGTACATATCTGATTTTTGTCGAAAAATCCGTTATTTTGCCATTATTGGACATATCTGATTGTTGTCGAAAAAATCCGTTATTTTGTCATTTGTTTACATATCTGATTTTCGTCAAAAAATCCGTTATTTTGTCATTTTTGGACATATCTGATTTTTGTCGGAATAACCGCTATTTTTGCCATTTTTTCCCATATCTGATTGTTGTCGAAAAAATCCGTTATTTTGTGATTTTTGAACGTATCTGATTTTCGTCGAAAAATCCGTTATTTTGCCATTATTGGCCTTATCTGATTGTTGTCGAAAAACTGATTTTCGTTGAAAAATCCGTTATTATGTAATTTTTGGATATATTTTTGATTTTTGTCGGAATAACCGCTATTTTGTCATTTTTTTACATATCTTATTTTCGTCAAAAAATCCGTTATTTTGCAATTTTTGGACATATCTGATTTTTGTCGGAATAACCGCTATTTTTGCCATTTTTTCCCATGTCTGATTCTTGTCGGAAAAATCCGTTATTTTGTCATTTTTGTACATATCTGATTTTCGTCGAAAAATCCGTTATTTTGCCATTACAGGACATATCTGATTGTTGTCGTAAAAATCCGTTATTTTGTCATTTTTTTACATATCTGATTTTCGTCAAAAAATCCGTTATTTTGTCATTTTTGTAGATATCTGATTTTTGTCGGAATAAACGCTATTTTTGCCATTTTTTCCCATATCTGATTCTTGTCGGAAAAATCCGTTATTTTGTCATTTTTGTACATATCTGATTTTCTTCGAAAAATCCGTTATTTTGCCATTATTGGACATATCTGATTGTTGTCGAAAAAATCCGTTATTATGTCATTTGTTTACATATCTGATTTTCGTCAGAAAATCCGTTATTTTGTCATTTTTGGACATATTTGATTTTTTGTCGGAATAACCGCTATTTTTGCCATTTTTTCCCATATCTGATTGTTGTCGGAAAAATCCGTTATTTTGTGATTTTTGAACGTAACTGATTTTCGTTGAAAAATCCGTTATTATGTAATTTTTGGATATATTTTTGATTTTTGTCGGAATATCCGCTATTTTGTCATTTTTTTACATATCTGATTTTCGTCAAAAAATACGTTATTTTGTCATTATTGGGCATATCTGATTTTTGTCGGAATAACCGCTATTTTTGCCATTTTTCCCGATATCTGATTCTTCTCGGGAAAATCCGTTATTTTGTCATTTTTGGACATATCTGAAAAATCCGTTATTTTGTGATTTTTGAACGTATTTGATTTTCGTTGAAAAATCCGTTATTTTGTAATTTTTTTTTTATATATTTTTGATTTTTGTCGGAATAACCGCTATTTTTGCCAGTTTTGCACATATCTGATTTTTGTCGAAAAATTCGTTATTTTGTCATTTTTGGACTTATCTGAATTTTGTCGGAATAACCGCTATTTTTGCCATTTTTTCCCATATCTGATTCTTGTCGGAAAAATCCGTTATTTTGTCATTTTTGTACATATCTGATTTTCGTCGAAAAATCCGTTATTTTGCCATTATTTGACATATCTGATTGTCGAAAAAATCCGTTATTTTGTCATTTTCTTACATATCTGATTTTCGTCAAAAAAATCCATTATTTTGCAATTTTTTGTCATATCTGAATTTTGTCGGAATAACCGCTATTTTTGCCATTTTTTCCCATATCTGATTGTTGTCGTAAAAATCCGTTATTTTGTCATTTTTTTACATATCTGATTTTCGTCAAAAAATCCGTTATTTTGTCATTTTTGTACATATCTGATTTTTGTCGGAATAACCGCTATTTTTGCCATTTTTTCCCATATCTGATTCTTGTCGGAAAAATCCGTTATTTTGTCATTTTTGTACATATCTGATTTTCGTCGAAAAATCCGTTATTTTGCCATTAGTGGACATATCTGATTGTTGTCGAAAAAATCCGTTATTTTGTCATTTTCTTACATATCTGATTTTCGTCAAAAAATCCATTATTTTGCAATTTTTGGACATATCTGAATTTTGTCGGAATAACCGCTATTTTTGCCATTTTTTCCCATATCTGATTCTTGTCGGAAAAATCCGTTATTTTGTCATTTTTGTACATATCTGATTTTTGTCGAAAAATCCGTTATTTTGCCATTATTGGACATATCTGATTGATGTCGAAAAAATCCGTTATTTTGTCATTTTCTTACATATCTGATTTTCGTCAAAAAATTTATTATTTTGCAATTTTTGGACATATCTGATTTTTGTCGGAATAACCGCTATTTTTGCCATTTTTGCACATATCTGATTTTCGTCGAAAAATTCGTTATTTTGTCATTTTTGGACATATCTGATTTTTGTTGGAATAACCGCTATTTTTGCCATTTTTCCCATATCTGATTGTTGTCGGAAAAATCCGTTATTTTGTGATTTTTGAACGTAACTGATTTTCGTTGAAAAATCCGTTATTATGTAATTTTTGGATATATTTTTGATGTTTGTGGGAATAATCGCTATTTTTGCCATTTTTGCACATATCTCATTTTCGTCGAAAAATTCGTTATTTTGTCATTTTTGGACATATCTGATTTTTGTCGGAATAACCGCTATTTTTCCCATTTTTTCCATATCTGATTCTTGTCGGAAAAATCCGTTATTTTGTCATTTTTGTACATATCTGATTTTCGTCGAAAAATTCGTTATTTTGTCATTTTTGGACATATCTGATTTTTGTCGGAATAACCGCTATTTTTCCCATTTTTTCCATATCTGATTCTTGTCGGAAAAATCCGTTATTTTGTCATTTTTTTACATATCTGATTTTCGTCAAAAAATCCGTTATTTTGTCATTTTTGTAGATATCTGATTTTTGTCGGAATAAACGCTATTTTTGCCATTTTTTCCCATATCTGATTCTTGTCGGAAAAATCCGTTATTTTGTCATTTTTGTACATATCTGATTTTCTTCGAAAAATCCGTTATTTTGCCATTATTGGACATATCTGATTGTTGTCGAAAAATCCGTTATTATGTCATTTGTTTACATATCTGATTTTCGTCAAAAAATCCGTTATTTTGTCATTTTTGGACATATTTGATTTTTGTCGGAATAACCGCTATTTTTGCCATTTTTTCCCATATCTGATTGTTGTCGGAAAAATCCGTTATTTTGTCATTTTTGTACATATCTGATTTTCGTCAAAAAATACGTTATTTTGTCATTATTGGACATATCTGATTTTTGTCGGAATAACCGCTATTTTTGCCATTTTTCCCGATATCTGATTCTTCTCGGGAAAATCCGTTATTTTGTCATTTTTGGACATATCTGAAAAATCCGTTATTTTGTGATTTTTGAACGTATTTGATTTTCGTTGAAAAATCCGTTATTTTGTAATTTTTTTTTATATATTTTTGATTTTTTGTCGGAATAACCGCTATTTTTGCCATTTTTGCACATATCTGATTTACGTCGAAAAATTCGTTATTTTGTCATTTTTGGACATATCTGATTTTTTGTCGGAATAACCGCTATTTTTGCCATTTTTGCCCATATCTGATTCTTGTCGGAAAAATCCGTTATTTTGTCATTTTTGTACATATCTGATTTTCGTCGAAAAAAATCCGTTATTTTGTCATTTTCTTACATATCTGATTTTCGTCAAAAAATCCATTATTTTGCAATTTTTGGACATATCTGAATTTTGTCGGAATAACCGCTATTTTTGCCATTTTTTCCCATATCTGATTGTTGTCGAAAAAATCCGTTATTTTGTGATTTTTGAACGTATTTGATTTTCGTTGAAAAATCCGTTATTTTGTAATTTTTTTTAAATATATTTTTGATTTTTGTCGGAATAACCGCTATTTTTGCCAGTTTTGCACATATCTGATTTTCGTCGAAAAATTCGTTATTTTGTCATTTTTGGACTTATCTGAATTTTGTCGGAATAACCGCTATTTTTGCCATTTTTTCCCATATCTGATTCTTGTCGGAAAAATCCGTTATTTTGTCATTTTTGTACATATCTGATTTTCGTCGAAAAATCCGTTATTTTGCCATTATTTGACATATCTGATTGTCGAAAAAATCCGTTATTTTGTCATTTTCTTACATATCTGATTTTCGTCAAAAAATCCATTATTTTGCAATTTTTTGTCATATCTGAATTTTGTCGGAATAACCGCTATTTTTGCCATTTTTTCCCATATCTGATTGTTGTCGTAAAAATCCGTTATTTTGTCATTTTTTTACATATCTGATTTTCGTCAAAAAATCCGTTATTTTGTCATTTTTGTACATATCTGATTTTTGTCGGAATAACCGCTATTTTTGCCATTTTTTCCCATATCTGATTCTTGTCGGAAAAATCCGTTATTTTGTCATTTTTGTACATATCTGATTTTCGTCGAAAAATCCGTTATTTTGCCATTAGTGGACATATCTGATTGTCGTCGAAAAAATCCGTTATTTTGTCATTTTCTTACATATCTGATTTTCGTCAAAAAATCCATTATTTTGCAATTTTTGGACATATCTGAATTTTGTCGGAATAACCGCTATTTTTGCCATTTTTTCCCATATCTGATTCTTGTCGGAAAAATCCGTTATTTTGTCATTTTTGTACATATCTGATTTTTGTCGAAAAATCCGTTATTTTGCCATTATTGGACATATCTGATTGATGTCGAAAAAATCCGTTATTTTGTCATTTTCTTACATATTTGATTTTCGTCAAAAAATTTATTATTTTGCAATTTTTGGACATATCTGATTTTTGTCGGAATAACCGCTATTTTTGCCATTTTTGCACATATCTGATTTTCGTCGAAAAATTCGTTATTTTGTCATTTTTGGACATATCTGATTTTTGTTGGAATAACCGCTATTTTTGCCATTTTTTCCCATATCTGATTGTTGTCGGAAAAATCCGTTATTTTGTGATTTTTGAACGTAACTGATTTTCGTTGAAAAATCCGTTATTATGTAATTTTTGGATATATTTTTGATTTTTGTCGGAATATCCGCTATTTTGTCATTTTTTTACATATCTGATTTTCGTCAAAAAATCCGTTATTTTGCAATTTTTGGACATATCTGATTTTTGTCGGAATAACCGCTATTTTTGCCGTTTTTTCCCATATCTGATTCTTGTCGGGAAATTCCGTTATTTTGTAATTTTTGTACATATCTGATTTTCGTCGAAAAATCCGTTATTATGTAATTTTTGGATATATTTTTGATGTTTGTGGGAATAATCGCTATTTTTGCCATTTTTGCACATATCTCATTTTCGTCGAAAAATTCGTTATTTTGTCATTTTTGGACATATCTGATTTTTGTCGGAATAACCGCTATTTTTCCCATTTTTTCCATATCTGATTCTTGTCGGAAAAATCCGTTATTTTGTCATTTTTGTACATATCTGATTTTCGTCGAAAAATTCGTTATTTTGTCATTTTTGGACATATCTGACTTTTGTCGGAATAACCGCTATTTTTCCCATTTTTTCCATATCTGATTGTTGTCGAAAAAATCCGTTATTTTGTCATTTGTTTACATATCTGATTATCGTCGAAAAATCCGTTATTTTGTTATTTTTGGACATATCTGATTTTTTGTCGGAATAACCGCTGTTTTTGCCATTTTTCCCCATATCTGATTCTTGTCGGGAAATTCCGTTATTTTGATTTTCGTCGAAAAATCCGTTATTATGTAATTTTTGGATATATTTTTGATGTTCGTCGGAATAACCGCTATTTTGTCATTTTTTTTCATATCTTATTTTCGTCAAAAAATTCGTTATTTTGCAATTTTTGGACATATCTGATTTTTGTCGGAATAACCGCTATTTTTGCCATTTTTTCCCATATCTGATTGTTGTCGAAAAAATCCGTTATTTTGTGATTTTTGAACGTATCTGATTTTCGTCGAAAAATCCGTTATTTTGCCATTATTGGACTTATCTGATTGTTGTCGAAAAACTGATTTTCGTGGAAAAATCCGTTATTTTACCATTATTGGACATATCTGATTGTTGTCGTAAAAATCCGTTATTTTGTCATTTTTTTACATATCTGATTTTCGTCAAAAAATCCGTTATTTTGTCATTTTTGTACATATCTGATTTTCGTCGAAAAATCCGATATTTTGCCATTATTGGACATATCTGATTGTTGTCGAAAAAATCCGTTATTTTGTCATTTTTGTACATATCTGATTTTCGTCAAAAAAATCCGTTATTTTGTCATTTTTGGACATATCTGATTTTTGTCGGAATAACCGCTATTTTTGCCATTTTTTCCCATATCTGATTGTTGTCGAAAAAATCCGTTATTTTGTGATTTTTGAACGTATCTGATTTTCGTCGAAAAATCCGTTATTTTGCCATTATTGGACTTATCTGATTGTTGTCGAAAAACTGATTTTCGTGGAAAATTCCGTTATTATGTAATTTTTGGAAATATTTTTGATTTTTGTCGGAATAACCGCTATTTTGTCATTTTTTTCATATCTTATTTTCGTCAAAAAATCCGTTATTTTGCAATTTTTGGACATATCTGATTTTTGTCGGAATAACCGCTATTTTTCCCATTTTTTCCATATCTGATTCTTGTCGGAAAAATCCGTTATTTTGTCATTTTTGTACATATCTGATTTTCGTCGAAAAATCCGTTATTATGTAATTTTTGGATATATTTTTGATGTTTGTGGGAATAACCGCTATTTTTGCCATTTTTGCACATATCTCATTTTCGTCGAAAAATTCGTTATTTAGTCATTTTTGGACATATCTGATTTTTGTCGGAATAACCGCTATTTTTCCCATTTTTTCCATATCTGATTCTTGTCGGAAAAATCCGTTATTTTGTCATTTTTGTACATATCTGATTTTCGTCGAAAAATTCGTTATTTTGTCATTTTTGGACATATCTGATTTTTGTCGGAATAACCGCTATTTTTCCCATTTTTTCCATATCTGATTGTTGTCGTAAAAATCCGTTATTTTGTCATTTGTTTACATATCTGATTATCGTCGAAAAATCCGTTATTTTGTTATTTTTGGACATATCTGATTTTTGTCGGAATAACCGCTATTTTTGCCATTTTTTCCATATCTGATCCTTGTCGGAAAAATCCGTTATTTTGTCATTTTTGTACATATCTGATTTTTGTCGGAATAACCGCTATTTTTGCCATTTTTGCACATATCTCATTTTCGTCGAAAAATTCGTTATTTTGTCATTTTTTGGACATATCTGATTTTTGTCGGAATAACCGCTATTTTTCCCATTTTTTCCATATCTGATTGTTGTCGAAAAAATCCGTTATTTTGTGATTTTTGAACGTATCTGATTTTCGTCGAAAAATCCGTTATTTTGCCATTATTGGACTTATCTGATTGTTGTCGAAAAACTGATTTTCGTGGAAAAATCCGTTATTTTACCATTATTGGACATATCTGATTGTTGTCGTAAAAATCCGTTATTTTGTCATTTTTTTACATATCTGATTTTCGCAAAAAATTCTTTTTTTTTTTCTTTTTTTTAAATTTTGATTTTCCTCGAAAAATTCGATATTTTGCCATTATTGGACATATCTGATTGTTGTCGAAAAAATCCGTTATTTTGTCATTTTTGTATATATCTGATTTTCGTCAAAAAATCCGTTATTTTGTCATTTTTGGACATATCTGATTTTTGTCGGAATAACCGCTATTTTTGCCATTTTTTCCCATATCTGATTGTTGTCGAAAAAATCCGTTATTTTGTGATTTTTGAACGTATCTGATTTTCGTCGAAAAATCCGTTATTTTGCCATTATTGGACTTATCTGATTGTTGTCGAAAAACTGATTTTCGTGGAAAATTCCGTTATTATGTAATTTTTGGAAATATTTTTGATTTTTGTCGGAATAACCGCTATTTTGTCATTTTTTTCATATCTTATTTTCGTCAAAAAATCCGTTATTTTGCCATTTTTGGACATATCTGATTTTTGTCGGAATAACCGCTATTTTTCCCATTTTTTCCATATCTGATTCTTGTCGGAAAAATCCGTTATTTTGTCATTTTTGTAATATCAAATTTCGTCGATTTCCAAAATCCGTTATTATGTAATTTTTGGATATATTTTTGATGTTTGTGGGAATAACCGCTATTTTTGCCATTTTTTAGCACATATCTCATTTTCGTCGAAAAATTCGTTATTTAGTCATTTTTGGACATATCTGATTTTTGTCGGAATAACCGCTATTTTTCCCATTTTTTCCATATCTGATTCTTGTCGGAAAAATCCGTTATTTTGTCATTTTTGTACATATCTGATTTTCGTCGAAAAATTCGTTATTTTGTCATTTTTGGACATATCTGATTTTTGTCGGAATAACCGCTATTTTTCCCATTTTTTCCATATCTGATTGTTGTCGTAAAAATCCGTTATTTTGTCATTTGTTTACATTTCTGATTATCGTCGAAAAATCCGTTATTTTGTTATTTTTGGACATATCTGATTTTTGTCGGAATAACCGCTATTTTTGCCATTTTTTCCATATCTGATTCTTGTCGGAAAAATCCGTTATTTTGTCATTTTTGTACATATCTGATTTTTGTCGGAATAACCGCTATTTTTGCCATTTTTGCACATATCTCATTTTCGTCGAAAAATTCGTTATTTTGTCATTTTTTGGACATATCTGATTTTTGTCGGAATAACCGCTATTTTTCCCATTTTTTCCATATCTGATTCTTGTCGGAAAAATCCGTTATTTTGTCATTTTTGTACATATCTGATTTTTGTCGGAATAACCGCTATTTTTGCCATTTTTTCCCATATCTGATTCTTGTAGGAAAAATTCGTTATTTTGTCATTTTTCTACATATCTGATTTTCGGCGAAAAATCCGTTATTTTGTCATTTTTGTACATATCTGATTTTTGTCGGAATAACCGCTATTTTTGCCATTTTTTCCCATATCTGGTTCTCGTCGGAAAAATCCTTTATTTTGTCATTTTTGTACATATCTGATTTTCGGCGAAAAATCCGTTATTTTACCATTATTGGACATATCTGATTGTTGTCGTAAAAATCCGTTATTTTGTCATTTTTTTACATATCTGATTTTCGTCAAAAAATCCGTTATTTTGTCATTTTTGTACATATCTGATTTTTGTCGGAATAAACGCTATTTTTGCCATTTTTTCCCATATCTGATTCTTGTCGGAAAAATCCGTTATTTTGTCATTTTTGTACATATCTGATTTTCGTCGAAAAATCCGATATTTTGCCATTATTGGACATATCTGATTGGTTGTCGAAAAATCCGTTATTTTGTCATTTGTTTACATATCTGATTTTCGTAAAAAAACCGTTATTTTGTCATTATTGGACATAACTGATTTTTGTCGAAATAACCGCTATTTTTGCCATTTTTTCCCATATCTGATTGTTGTCGAAAAAATCCGTTATTTTGTGATTTTTGAACGTATCTGATTTTCGTCGAAAAATCCGTTATTTTGCCATTATCTGATTGTTGTCGAAAAACTGATTTTCGTGGAAAAATCCGTTATTATGTAATTTTTGGAAAAATTTTTGATTTTTTTCGGTCGGAATAACCGCTATTTTGTCATTTTTTTTTCATATCTTATTTTCGTCAAAAAACCGTCCGTTATTTTGCAATTTTTGGACAAATCTGATTTTTTGTCGGAATAACCGCTATTTTTCCCATTTTTTCCATATCTGATTCTTGTCGGAAAAATCCGTTATTTTGTCATTTTTGTACATATCTGATTTTTGTCGAAAAATCCGTTATTTTGCCATTATTGGACATATCTGATTGTTGTCGAAAAAATACGTTATTTTGTCATTTTTTTACAAATCCGATTTTCGGCAAAAAATCCGTTATTTTGTCATTTTTGGACATATCTGATTTTTGTCGGAATAACCGCTATTTTTGCCATTTTTCCCGATATCTGATTCTTGTCGGGAAAATCCGTTATTTTGTCATTTTTGGACATATCTGATTTTTGTCGGAATAACCGCTATTTTTGCCATTTTTTCCCATATCTGATTCTTGTCGGAAAAATCCGTTATTTTGTCATTTTTGTATATATCTGATTTTTTGTCTGAATAACCGCTATTCTTGTCGGAAAAATCCGTTATTTTGTCATTTTTGTACATATCTGATTTTTGTCGGAATAACCGTTATTTTGCAATTATTGGACATATCTGATTGTTGTCGAAAAAATCCGTTATTTTGTCATTTGTTTACATATCTGATTTTCGTCAAAAAATCCGTTATTTTGTCATTTTTGGACATATTTGATTTTTGTCGGAATAACCGCTATTTTTGCCATTTTTTCCCATATCTGATTGTTGTCGAAAAATTCCGTTATTTTGTGATTTTTGAACGTAACTGATTTTCGTTGAAAAATCCGTTATTATGTAATTTTTGGATATATTTTTGATTTTTGTCGGAATATCCGCTATTTTGTCATTTTTTTACATATCTGATTTTCGTCAAAAAATCCGTTATTTTGTCATTTTTGTATATATCTGATTTTTTGTCTGAATAACCGCTATTCTTGACATTTTTCCCATATCTGATTGTTGTCGGAAAAATACGTTATTTTGTCATTTTTGTACATATCTGATTTTCGGCGAAAAATCCGTTATTTTGTCATTTTTGGACATATTTGATTTTTGTCGGAATAACCGCTATTCTTGACATTTTTCCCATATCTGATTGTTGTCGAAAAAATCCGTTATTTTGTGATTTTTGAACGTATCTGATTTTCGTCGAAAAATCCGTTATTTTGCCATTATTGGCCTTATCTGATTGTTGTCGAAAAACTGATTTTCGTTGAAAAATCCGTTATTATGTAATTTTTGGATATATTTTTGATTTTTGTCGGAATAACCGCTATTTTGTCATTTTTTTACATATCTTATTTTCGTCAAAAAATCCGTTATTTTGCAATTTTTGGACATATCTGATTTTTGTCGGAATAACCGCTATTTTTCCCATTTTTTCCATATCTGATTCTTGTCGGAAAAATACGTAGTTTTGTCATTTTTGTACATATCTGATTTTCGTCGAAAAATTCGTTATTTTGTCATTTTTGGACATATCTGATTTTTGTCGGAATAACCGCTATTTTTTCCATTTTTTCCCATATCTGATTCTTGTCGGAAAAATCCGTTATTTTGTCATTTTTGTACATATCTGATTTTCGTCGAAAAATCCGTTATTTTGCCCTTACAGGACATATCTGATTGTTGTCGTAAAAATCCGTTATTTTGTCATTTTTTTACATATCTGATTTTCGTCAAAAAATCCGTTATTTTGTCATTTTTGTACATATCTGATTTTTGTCGGAATAAACGCTATTTTTGCCATTTTTTCCCATATCTGATTCTTGTCGGAAAAATCCGTTATTTTGTCATTTTTGTACATATCTGATTTTCGTCGAAAAATCCGTTATTTTGCCATTACAGGACATATCTGATTGTTGTCGTAAAAATCCGTTATTTTGTCATTTTTTTACATATCTGATTTTCGTCAAAAAATCCGTTATTTTGTCATTTTTGGACATATTTGATTTTTGTCGGAATAACCGCTATTTTTGCCATTTTTTCCCATATCTGATTGTTGTCGAAAAAATCCGTTATTTTGTGATTTTTGAACGTAACTGATTTTCGTTGAAAAATCCGTTATTATGTAATTTTTGGATAAATTTTTGATTTTTGTCGGAATATCCGCTATTTTTGCCATTTTTCCCGATATCTGATTCTTGTCGGGAAAAATCCGTTATTTTGTCATTTTTGGACATATCTGATTTTTGTCGGAATAACCGCTATTTTTGCCATTTTTTCCCATATCTGATTCTTGTCGGAAAAGTCCGGTATTTTGTCATTTTTGTACATATCTGATTTTTGTCTGAATAACCGCTATTTTTGCCATTTTTCCCATATCTGATTGTTGTCGGAAAAATACGTTATTTTGTCATTTTTGTACATATCTGATTTTCGGCGAAAAATCCGTTATTTTGTCATTTTTGTACATATCTGATTTTTGTCGGAAAAATCCGTTATTTTGTCATTTTTGTACATATCTGATTTTTTGTCGAAAATTCCGTTATTTTGCCATTATTAGACATATCTGATTGTTTTCGGAGAAATCCGTTATTTTGTCATTTTTGTACATATCTGATTTTCGTCTGAATAACCGCTATTCTTGACATTTTTCCCATATCTGATTGTTGTCGGAAAAATACGTTATTTTGTCATTTTTGTACATATCTGATTTTCGGCGAAAAATCCGTTATTTTGTCATTTTTGGACATATTTGATTTTTGTCGGAATAACCGCTATTCTTGACATTTTTTCCCATATCTGATTGTTGTCGAAAAAATCCGTTATTTTGTGATTTTTGAACGTATCTGATTTTCGTCGAAAAATCCGTTATTTTGCCATTATTGGCCTTATCTGATTGTTGTCGAAAAACTGATTTTCGTGGAAAAATCCGTTATTATGTAATTTTTTGGAAATATTTTTGATTTTTGTCGGAATAACCGCTATTTTGTCATTTTTTTTCATATCTTATTTTCGTCAAAAAATCCGTTATTTTGCAATTTTTGGACAAATCTGATTTTTGTCGGAATAACCGCTATTTTTCCCATTTTTTCCATATCTGATTCTTGTCGGAAAAATCCGTTATTTTGTCATTTTTGTACATATCTGATTTTTGTCGAAAAATCCGTTATTTTGCCATTATTGGACATATCTGATTGTTGTCGAAAAAATCCGTTATTTTGTCATTTGTTTACATATCTGATTTTCGTCAAAAAATCCGTTATTTTGTCATTTTTGGACATATCTGATTTTTGTCGGAATAACCGCTATTTTTGCCATTTTTCCCGATATCTGATTCTTGTCGGGAAAATCCGTTATTTTGTCATTTTTGGACATATCTGATTTTTGTCGGAATAACCGCTATTTTTGCCATTTTTTCCCATATCTGATTCTTGTCGGAAAAATCCGTTATTTTGTCATTTTTGTATATATCTGATTTTTGTCTGAATAACCGCTATTCTTGTCGGAAAAATCCGTTATTTTGTCATTTTTGTACATATCTGATTTTTGTCGGAATAACCGTTATTTTGCAATTATTGGACATATCTGATTGTTGTCGAAAAAATCCGTTATTTTGTCATTTGTTTACATATCTGATTTTCGTCAAAAAATCCGTTATTTTGTCATTTTTGGACATATTTGATTTTTGTCGGAATAACCGCTATTCTTGACATTTTTCCCATATCTGATTGTTGTCGAAAAAATCCGTTATTTTGTGATTTTTGAACGTAACTGATTTTCGTTGAAAAATCCGTTATTATGTAATTTTTGGATATATTTTTGATTTTTGTCGGAATATCCGCTATTTTGTCATTTTTTTACATATCTGATTTTCGTCAAAATATCCGTTATTTTGTCATTTTTGTATATATCTGATTTTTGTCTGAATAACCGCTATTCTTGACATTTTTTCCCATATCTGATTGTTGTCGGAAAAATACGTTATTTTGTCATTTTTGTACATATCTGATTTTCGGCGAAAAATCCGTTATTTTGTCATTTTTGGACATATTTGATTTTTGTCGGAATAACCGCTATTCTTGACATTTTTCCCATATCTGATTGTTGTCGAAAAAATCCGTTATTTTGCCATTATTGGCCTTATCTGATTGTTGTCGAAAAACTGATTTTCGTTGAAAAATCCGTTATTATGTAATTTTTGGATATATTTTTGATTTTTGTCGGAATAACCGCTATTTTGTCATTTTTTTTACATATTTTATTTTCGTCAAAAAATCCGTTATTTTGCAATTTTTGGACATATCTGATTTTTGTCGGAATAACCGCTATTTTTCCCATTTTTTCCATATCTGATTCTTGTCGGAAAAATACGTAGTTTTGTCATTTTTGTACATATCTGATTTTCGTCGAAAAATTCGTTATTTTGTCATTTTTGGACATATCTGATTTTTGTCGGAATAACCGCTATTTTTGCCATTTTTTCCCATATCTGATTCTTGTCGGAAAAATCCGTTATTTTGTCATTTTTGTACATATCTGATTTTCGTCGAAAAATCCGTTATTTTGCCCTTACAGGACATATCTGATTGTTGTCGTAAAAATCCGTTATTTTGTCATTTTTTTACATATCTGATTTTCGTCAAAAAATCCGTTATTTTGTCATTTTTGTACATATCTGATTTTTGTCGGAATAAACGCTATTTTTGCCATTTTTTCCCATATCTGATTCTTGTCGGAAAAATCCGTTATTTTGTCATTTTTGTACATATCTGATTTTCGTCGAAAAATCCGTTATTTTGCCATTACAGGACATATCTGATTGTTGTCGTAAAAATCCGTTATTTTGTCATTTTTTTACATATCTGATTTTCGTCAAAAAATCCGTTATTTTGTCATTTTTGGACATATTTGATTTTTGTCGGAATAACCGCTATTTTTGCCACTTTTTCCCATATCTGATTGTTGTCGAAAAAATCCGTTATTTTGTGATTTTTGAACGTAACTGTTTTTCGTTGAAAAATCCGTTATTATGTAATTTTTGGATATATTTTTGATTTTTGTCGGAATATCCGCTATTTTTGCCATTTTTCCCGATATCTGATTCTTGTCGGGAAAATCCGTTATTTTGTCATTTTTGGACATATCTGATTTTTGTCGGAATAACCGCTATTTTTGCCATTTTTTCCCATATCTGATTGTTGTCGAAAAAATCCGTTATTTTGTCATTTGTTTACATATCTGATTTTCGTCAAAAAATCCGTTATTTTGTCATTTTTTGGACATATCTGATTTTTGTCGGAATAACCGCTATTTTTGCCATTTTTTCCCGATATCTGATTCTTGTCGGGAAAATCCGTTATTTTGTCATTTTTGGACATATCTGATTTTTGTCGGAATAACCGCTATTTTTGCCATTTTTTCCCATATCTGATTCTTGTCGGAAAAATCCGTTATTTTGTCATTTTTGTATATATCTGATTTTTGTCTGAATAACCGCTATTCTTGTCGGAAAAATCCGTTATTTTGTCATTTTTGTACATATCTGATTTTTGTCGGAATAACCGTTATTTTGCAATTATTGGACATATCTGATTGTTGTCGAAAAAATCCGTTATTTTGTCATTTTTGTTTATATATCTGATTTTCGTCAAAAAATCCGTTATTTTGTCATTTTTGGACATATTTGATTTTTGTCGGAATAACCGCTATTCTTGACATTTTTCCCATATCTGATTGTTGTCGAAAAAATCCGTTATTTTGTGATTTTTGAACGTAACTGATTTTCGTTGAAAAATCCGTTATTATGTAATTTTTTGGATATATTTTTGATTTTTGTCGGAATATCCGCTATTTTGTCATTTTTTTACATATCTGATTTTCGTCAAAAAATCCGTTATTTTGTCATTTTTGTATATATCTGATTTTTGTCTGAATAACCGCTATTCTTGACATTTTTCCCATATCTGATTGTTGTCGAAAAAATCCGTTATTTTGCCATTATTGGCCTTATCTGATTGTTGTCGAAAAACTGATTTTCGTTGAAAAATCCGTTATTATGTAATTTTTGGATATATTTTTGATTTTTGTCGGAATAACCGCTATTTTGTCATTTTTTTACATATCTTATTTTCGTCAAAAAATCCGTTATTTTGCAATTTTTGGACATATCTGATTTTTGTCGGAATAACCGCTATTTTTCCCATTTTTTCCATATCTGATTCTTGTCGGAAAAATACGTAGTTTTGTCATTTTTGTACATATCTGATTTTCGTCGAAAAATTCGTTATTTTGTCATTTTTGGACATATCTGATTTTTGTCGGAATAACCGCTATTTTTGCCATTTTTTCCCATATCTGATTCTTGTCGGAAAAATCCGTTATTTTGTCATTTTTGTACATATCTGATTTTCGTCGAAAAATCCGTTATTTTGCCCTTACAGGACATATCTGATTGTTGTCGTAAAAATCCGTTATTTTGTCATTTTTTTACATATCTGATTTTCGTCAAAAAATCCGTTATTTTGTCATTTTTGTACATATCTGATTTTTGTCGGAATAAACGCTATTTTTGCCATTTTTTCCCATATCTGATTCTTGTCGGAAAAATCCGTTATTTTGTCATTTTTGTACATATCTGATTTTCGTTAAAAATCCGTTATTTTGCCATTACAGGACATATCTTGATTGTTGTCGTAAAAATCCGTTATTTTGTCATTTTTTTACATATCTGATTTTCGTCAAAAAATCCGTTATTTTGTCATTTTTGGACATATTTGATTTTTGTCGGAATAACCGCTATTTTTGCCATTTTTTCCCATATCTGATTGTTGTCGAAAAAATCCGTTATTTTGTGATTTTTGAACGTAACTGATTTTCGTTGAAAAATCCGTTATTATGTAATTTTTTGGATATATTTTTGATTTTTGTCGGAATATCCGCTATTTTTGCCATTTTTCCCGATATCTGATTCTTGTCGGGAAAATCCGTTATTTTGTCATTTTTGGACATATCTGATTTTTGTCGGAATAACCGCTATTTTTGCCATTTTTTCCCATATCTGATTCTTGTCGGAAAAATCCGTTATTTTGTCATTTTTGTACATATCTGATTTTTGTCTGAATAACCGCTATTTTTGCCATTTTTCCCATATCTGATTGTTGTCGGAAAAATACGTTATTTTGTCATTTTTGTACATATCTGATTTTCGGCGAAAAAATCCGTTATTTTGTCATTTTTGTACATATCTGATTTTTGTCGGAAAAATCCGTTATTTTGTCATTTTTGTACATATCTGATTTTTGTCGAAGAATTCCGTTATTTTGCCATTATTAGACATATCTGATTGTTGTCGGAGAAATCCGTTATTTTGTAATTTTTGTACATATCTGATTTTCGTCCGAAAAATCCGTTATTTTACCATTTTTGGACATATCTGATTGTTGTCGTAAAAATCCGTTATTTTGTCATTTTTGTACATATCTGATTTTCGTCGAAAAATCCGTTATTTTGCCATTATTGGACATATCTGATTTTCGTCAAAAAATCCGTTATTTTGTCATTTTTGTACATATCTGATTTTTGTCGGAATAACCGCTATTTTTGCCATTTTTTTCCCATATCTGATTCTTGTCGGAAAAATCCGTTATTTGGTCATTTTTGTACATATCTGATTTTCGTCAAAAAATCCGTTATTTTGTCATTTTTGGACATATTTGATTTTTGTCGGAATAACCGCTATTTTTGCCATTTTTTCCCATATCTGATTGTTGTCGAAAAAATCCGTTATTTTGTGATTTTTGAATGTAACTGATTTTCGTTGAAAAATCCGTTATTACGTAATTTTTGGATATATTTTTGATTTTTGTCGGAATATCCGCTATTTTGTCATTTTTTTACATATCTGATTTTCGTCAAAAAATACGTTATTTTGTCATTTTTGGACATATCTGATTTTTGTCGGAATAACCGCTATTTTTGCCATTTTTCCCGATATCTGATTCTTGTCGGGAAAATCCGTTATTTTGTCATTTTTTTACATATCTGATTTTCGTCAAAAAATCCATTATTTTGCAATTTTTTGACATATCTGAATTTTGCCCGAATAACCGCTATTTTTGCCATTTTTTCCCATATCTGATTCTTGTCGGAAAAATCCGTTATTTTGTCATTTTTGTACATATCTGATTTTCGTCGAAAAATCCGTTATTTTGCCATTATTGGACATATCTGATTGTTGTAAAAATCCGTTATTTTGTCATTTTTTTACATATCTGATTTTCGTCAATAAATAAGTTATTTTGTCACTTTTGTACATATCTGATTTTTGTCGGAATAAACGTTATTTTTGCCATTTTTTCCCATATCTGATTGTAGTCGAAAAAATCCGTTATTTTGTGATATTTTAACGTGTCTGATTTTCGTTGAAAAATCCGTTTTTATGTAATTTTTTTTTTGGTATATTTTTGATTTTTGTCGGAATAACCGGTATTTTTGCACATTTCTGATTTTCGTTGAAAAATCCGTTAGTCTTATAATTTTGAATATATTTTTGATTTTGTCGGAATGACCGCTATTTTGTCATTTTTTTACATATCTTATTTTCGACAAAAAATTCGTTATTATGTCATTTTTTGGACATATCTGATTTTTGTCGGAATAACCGCTATTTTTGCCATTTTTTCCATATCTGAGTCTTGTCGGAAAAATCCGTTATTTTTGTCATTTTTGTACATATCTGATTTTCGTCGAAAAATTCGTTATTTTGTCATTTTTGGACATATCTGATTTTTGTCGGAATAACCGCTATTTTTGCCATTTTTTCCCATATCTGAGTCTTATCGAATAAATCCGTTATTTTGTCATTTTTGTACATATCTGATTTTCTTCGAAAAATTCGTTATTATGTCATTTTTGGACATATCTGATTTTTGTCGGAATAACCGCTATTTTTGCCATTTTTTCCCATATCTGATTGTTGTCGAAAAAATCCGTTATTTTGTGATTTTTGAACGTAGCTTTTGGATATATTTTTGATTTTTGTCGGAATAACCGCTATTTTTGCCATTTTTTCCGATATCTGATTCTTGTCGGAAAATGGTATTTGTCATTTTGACATAGATTTTGGAATAACCCTATTTTGCCATATCTATTTTCGTCGAAAAATTCGTTATTTTGGCATTTTTGGACATATCTGATTTTTGTCGAAATTAGTTTGTCATTTTTTTACATATCTGATTTTCGTCAAAAAATCCGTTATTTTGTAATTTTTGTACATATCTGATTTTTGTCGGAATAACCGCTATTTTTGCCATTTTTTCCCATATCTGATTCTTGTCGGAAAAATCCGTTATTTTGCAATTTTTGGACGTATCTGATTTTCGTCGAAAAATCCGTTATTTTGTTATTTTTGGACATATCTGATTTTTGTCGGAATAACCGATATTTTTGCCATTTTTTCCCATATCTGATTCTTGTCGGGAAAATCCGGTATTTTGTAATTTTTGTACATATCTGATTTTCGTCGAAAAATCCGTTATTTTACCATTATTGGACATATCTGTTTGTTGTCGAAAAAATCCTTTATTTTGTGATTTTTGAACGTATCTGATTTTCGTTGAAAAATCCGTTATGATGTAATTTTTGGATATAATTTTGATGTTTGCCATTTTTGCACATATCTCATTTTCGTCGAAAAATTCGTTATTTTGTCATTTTTGGACATATCTGATTTTTGTCGGAATAACCGCTATTTTTGCCATTTTTTCCCATATTTGATTCTTGTCGGAAAATACGTAGTTTTGTCATTTTTGTACTTATCTGATTTTCGGTGAAAACTGCGTTATTTTGCAATTTTTGGACATATCTGATTTTTGTCGGAATAACCGCTATTTTTGCCATTTTTTCCCATATCTGAGTCTTGTCGGAAAAATCCGTTATTTTGTCATTTTTGTACATATCTGATTTTCGTCAAAAAATCCGTTATTTTGCAATTTTTTGGACATATCTGATTTTTGTCGGAATAAACACAATTTTTGCCATTTTTGCCCATATCTGATTCTTGTCGGAATAACCGCTATTTTTGTCATTTTTTCCCATATCTGATTCTTGTCGGAAAAATCCGTTATTTTGTCATTTTTGTACATATCTGATTTTCGTCGAAAAATCCGTTATTTTGCCATTATTGGACATATTTTTGTCAAGAGATCCGTTATTTTGTCATTTTTGTACATATCTGATTTTTGTCTGAATAACCCCCAATTTTGCCACTTTTTCCCATATCTGATTGTTGTCGGAATAACCGCTATTTTTGCCATTTTGCACATATCTGATTTTCGTCGAAATATTCGTATTTTGTCATTTTGGACATATCTGAATTTTGTCGGAATAACCGCTATTTTTGCCATATTTTCCCATATCTGATTCTTGTCGGAAAAATCTGTTATTTTGTCATTTTCTTACATATCTGATTTTCGTCAAAAAATCCATTATTTCGTAATTTTTGGACATATCTGAATTTTGTCGGAATAACCGCTATTTTTGCCATTTTTTCCCATATCTGATTCTTGTCGGAAAAATCCGTTATTTTGTCATTTTTGTACATATCTGATTTTCGTCGAAAAATCCGTTATTTTGCCATTATTGGACATATCTGATTGTTGTCGAAAAAATCCGTTATTTTGTCATTTTTTTACATATCTGATTTTTGTCGAAAAAACCCGTTATTTTGTCATTTTTTTTACATATCTGATTTTCGTCAAAAAATCCGTTATTTTGTCATTTTTGTACATATCTGATTTTTGTCTGAATAACCGCTATTTTTCCCATTTTTTCCCATATCTGATTGTTGTCGAAAAAATCCGTTATTTTGTGATTTTTGAACGTATCTGATTTTCGTTGAAAAATCCGTTATGATGTAATTTTTGGATATAATTTTGATGTTTGCCATTTTTGCACATATCTCATTTTCGTCGAAAAATTCGTTATTTTGTCATTTTTGGACATATCTGATTTTTGTCGGAATAACCGCTATTTTTGCCATTTTTTCCCATATTTGATTCTTGTCGGAAAATACGTAGATTTGTCATTTTTGTACTTATCTGATTTTCGGTGAAAACTGCGTTATTTTGCAATTTTTGGACATATCTGATTTTTGTCGGAATAACCGCTATTTTTGCCATTTTTTCCCATATCTGAGTCTTGTCGGAAAAATCCGTTATTTTGTCATTTTTGTACATATCTGATTTTCGTCAAAAAATCCGTTATTTTGCAATTTTTGGACATATCTGATTTTTGTCTGAATAACCCCCAATTTTGCCACTTTTTTCCCATATCTGATTGTTGTCGGAATAACCGCTATTTTTGCCATTTTTGCACATATCTGATTTTCGTCGAAATATTCGTTATTTTGTCATTTTTGGACATATCTGAATTTTGTCGGAATAACCGCTATTTTTGCCATATTTTCCCATATCTGATTCTTGTCGGAAAAATCTGTTATTTTGTCATTTTCTTACATATCTGATTTTCGTCAAAAAATCCATTATTTCGTAATTTTTGGACATATCTGAATTTTGTCGGAATAACCGCTATTTTTGCCATTTTTTCCCATATCTGATTCTTGTCGGAAAAATCCGTTATTTTGTCATTTTTGTACATATCTGATTTTCGTCGAAAAATCCGTTATTTTGCCATTATTGGACATATCTGATTGTTGTCGAAAAAACCCGTTATTTTGTCATTTTTTTACATATCTGATTTTTGTCGAAAAAACCCGTTATTTTGTCATTTTTTTACATATCTGATTTTCGTCAAAAAATCCGTTATTTTGTCATTTTTGTACATATCTGATTTTTGTCTGAATAACCGCTATTTTTCCCATTTTTTCCCATATCTGATTGTTGTCGAAAAAATCCGTTATTTTGTGATTTTTGAACGTATCTGATTTTCGTTGAAAAATCCGTTATGATGTAATTTTTGGATATAATTTTGATGTTTGCCATTTTTGCACATATCTCATTTTCGTCGAAAAATTCGTTATTTTGTCATTTTTGGACATATCTGATTTTTGTCGGAATAACCGCTATTTTTGCCATTTTTTCCCATATTTGATTCTTGTCGGAAAATACGTAGATTTGTCATTTTTGTACTTATCTGATTTTCGGTGAAAACTGCGTTATTTTGCAATTTTTGGACATATCTGATTTTTTGTCGGAATAACCGCTATTTTTGCCATTTTTTCCCATATCTGAGTCTTGTCGGAAAAATCCGTTATTTTGTCATTTTTGTACATATCTGATTTTCGTCAAAAAATCCGTTATTTTGCAATTTTTGGACATATCTGATTTTTGTCGGAATAAACACAATTTTTGCCATTTTTGCCCATATCTGATTCTTGTCGGAATAACCGCTATTTTTGTCATTTTTTTCCCATATCTGATTCTTGTCGGAAAAATCCGTTATTTTGTCATTTTTGTACATATCTGATTTTCGTCGAAACATCCGTTATTTTGCCATTATTGGACATATTTTTTGTCAAGAGATCCGTTATTTTGTCATTTTTGTACATATCTGATTTTTGTCTGAATAACCGCTATTTTTGCCACTTTTTCCCATATCTGATTGTTGTCGGAATAACCGCTATTTTTGCCATTTTTGCACATATCTGATTTTCGTCGAAAAATTCGTTATTTTGGCATTTTTGGACATATCTGATTTTTGTCGAAATTATTTTGTCATTTTTTTACATATCTGATTTTCGTCAAAAAATCCGTTATTTTGTCATTTTTGTACATATCTGATTTTTGTCGGAATAACCGCTATTTTTGCCATTTTTTCCCATATCTGATTCTTTTTGGGAAAATCCGTTATTTTGTGATTTTTGAACGTATCTGATTTTCGTTGAAAAATCCGTTATTATGTAATTTTTTTTGGATATATTTTTGATTTTTGTCGGAATAACCGCTATTTTTGCCATTTTTGCATATATCTCATTTTCGTCGAAAAATTCCTTTATTTTGTCATTTTTGGACATATCTGATTTTTGTCGGTATAACCGCTATTTTTTCCATTTTTCCCATATCTGATTCTTGTCGGAAAAATACGTTGTTTTGTCATTTTTGTACATATCTGATTTTCGTCGAAAAATTCGTTATTTTGTCATTTTTGGACATATCTGATTTTTATCGGAATAACCGCTATTTTTGCCATTTTTTCCCATATCTGATTCTTGTCGGAAAAATCCGTTATTTTGTCATTTTTGTACATATCTGATTTTCGTCGAAAAATCCGTTATTTTGCCATTATTGGACATATCTGATTGTTGTCGAAAAATTCGTTATTTTGTCATTTTTGGACATATCTGATTTTCGTCGAAATATTCGTTATTTTGTCATTTTTGGACATATCTGAATTTTGTCGGAATAACCGCTATTTTTGCCATATTTTCCCATATCTGATTCTTGTCGGAAAAATCTGTTATTTTGTCATTTTCTTACATATCTGATTTTCGTCAAAAAATCCATTATTTCGCAATTTTTGGACATATCTGAATTTTGTCGGAATAACCGCTATTTTTGCCATTTTTTCCCATATCTGATTCTTGTCGGAAAAATCCGTTATTTTGTCATTTTTGTACATATCTGATTTTCGTCGAAAAATCCGTTATTTTGCCATTATTGGACATATCTGATTGTTGTCGAAAAAATCCGTTATTTTGTCATTTTTTTACATATCTGATTTTTGTCGAAAAAACCCGTTATTTTGTCATTTTTTTACATATCTGATTTTCGTCAAAAAATCCGTTATTTTGTCATTTTTGTACATATCTGATTTTTGTCTGAATAACCGCTATTTTTCCCATTTTTTCCCATATCTGATTGTTGTCGAAAAAATCCGTTATTTTGTGATTTTTGAACGTAATTGATTTTCGTTGAAAAATCCGTTATTATGTAATTTTTTTGGATATATTTTTGATTTTTGTCGGAATAACCGCTATTTCTGCCATTTTTTCCCATATCTGATTCTTGTCGGAAAAATACGTTGTTTTGTCATTTTTGTACATATCTGATTTTCATCGAAAAATTCGTTATTTTGTCATTTTTGGACATATCTGATTTTTGTCTGAATAACCGCTATTTTTCCCATTTTTTCCCATATCTGATTGTTGTCGAAAAAATCCGTTATTTTGTGATTTTTGAACGTAATTGATTTTCGTTGAAAAATCCGTTATTATGTAATTTTTTTGGATATATTTTTGATTTTTGTCGGAATAACCGCTATTTTTGCCATTTTTGCACATATCTGATTTTCGTCGAAAAATTCGATATTTTGTCATTTTTGGACATAACTGTTTTTTGTTGGAATAACCGCTATTTCTGCCATTTTTTTCCATATCTGATTCTTGTCGGAAAAATACGTTGTTTTGTCATTTTTGTACATATCTGATTTTCATCGAAAAATTCGTTATTTTGTCATTTTTGGACATATCTGATTTTTGTCGGAATAACCGCTATTTTTGCCATTTTTTCGCATATCTGATTCTTGTCGGAAAAATCCGTTATTTTGTCATTTATGTACATATCTGATTTTTAACGGAATAACCACTATTTTTGCCATTTTTTCCCATATCTGAATCTTGTAGGAAAAATACGTTATTTTGTCATTTTTGTACATATCTGATTTTCGGCGAAAATCCGTTATTTTATCATTTTTGTACATATCTGATTTTTGTCGGAATAACCGCTATTTTTGCCATTTTTTCCATATCTGAGTCTTGTCGAATAAATCCGTTATTTTGTCATTTTTTTACATATCTGATTTTCGTCAAAAAAATCCGTTATTTTGCAATTTTTGGACATATTTGATTTTTGTCGGAATAACCGCTATTTTTGCCATTTTTGCCCATATCTGATTCTTGTCGGAAAATCCGTTATTTTGTCATTTTTGTACATATCTGATTTTCGTCGAAAAATCCGTTATTTTGCCATTATTGGACATATCTGATTGTTATCGAAAAAATCCGTTATTTTGTCATTTTTGTACATATCTGAATTTTGTCGGAATAACCGCTATTTTTGCCATTTTTTCCCATATCTGATTCTTGTCGGAAAAATCCGTTATTTTGTCATTTTTGTACATATCTGATTTTCGTCAAAAAATCCGTTATTTTGTCATTTTTGTACATATCTGATTTTCGTCAAAAAAATCCGTTATTTTGTCATTTTTGTACATATCTGATTTTCGTCAAAAAATCCGTTATTTTGTCATTTTTTTACATATCTGATTTTCGTCAAAAAAATCCGTTATTTTGTCATTTTTGTACATATCTGATTCTTGTCGGAAAAATACGTTATTTTGTCATTTTTGTACATATCTGATTTTCGTCGAAAAATCCGTTATTTTACCATTATTGGACATATCTGATTGTTGTCGTAAAAATCCGTTATTTTGTCATTTTTTTTACATATTTTTGTACATATCTGATTTTTGTCGAAAAATCCGTTATTTTGCCATTATTGGACATATCTGATTGTTGTCGTAAAAATCCGTTATTTTGTCATTTTCTTACATATCTGATTTTCGTCAAAAAATCCATTATTTTGCAATTTTTGGACATATCTGAATTTTGTCGGAATAACCGCTGTTTTTGCCATTTTTTCCCATATCTGATTGTTGTCGAAAAAATAAGTTATTTTGTGATTTTTGAACGTATCTGATTTTCGTTGAAAAATCCGTTTTTATGTCATTTTTGTACATATCTGATTTTTGTCGGAATAACCGCTATTTTTGCACATATCTTATTCTTGTCGGAAAAATCCGTTATTTTGTCATTTTTGTACATATCTGATTTTTGTCGGAATAACCGCTATTTTTGCCATTTTTTCCATATCTGAGTCTTGTCGAATAAATCCGTTATTTTGTCATTTTTTTACATATCTGATTTTCGGCGAAAAATCCGTTATTATGTCATTTTTGTACATATTTGATTTTTGTCGGAATAACCGCTATTTTTGCCATTTTTTCCCAAATCTGATTCTTGGTCATTTTTGTACATATCTGATTTTCGTCGAAAAATCCGTTATTTTACCATTATTGGACATATCTGATTGTTGTCGAAAAAATCCGTTATTTTGTCATTTTCTTACATATCTGATTTTCGTCAAAAAAATCCATTATTTCGCAATTTTTGGACATATCTGAATTTTGTCGGAATAACCGCTATTTTTGCCATTTTTTCCCATATCTGAATCTTGTAGCAAAAATACGTTATTTTGTCATTTTTGTACATATCTGATTTTCGTCGAAAAATCCGTTATTTTGCCATTATTGAACATATCTGATTGTTGTCGAAAAAATCCGTTATTTTGTCATTTTCTTACATATCTGATTTTCGTCAAAAAAATCCATTATTTCGCAATTTTTGGACATATCAGAATTTTGTCGGAATAACCGCTATTTTTGCCATTTTTTCCCATATCTGAATCTTGTAGGAAAAATACGTTATTTTGTCATTTTTATACATATCTGATTTTCGGCGAAAAATCCGTTATTTTGTCATTTTTGTACATATCTGATTTTTTGTCGGAATAACCGCTATTTTTGCCATTTTTTCCCATATCTGGTTCTCGTCGGAAAAATCCGTTATTTACTCATTTTTTTACATATCTGATTTTCGGAGAAAAATCCGTTATTATGCAATTTTTGGACATATCTGATTTTTGTCGGAATAACCGCTATTTTTGCCATTTTTTCCCATATCTTATTCTTGTCGGAAAAATCCGTTATTTTGTCATTTTTGTACATATCTGATTTTTGTCGGAATAACCGCTATTTTGCCATTTTTCCCATATCTTATTCTTGTCGAAAAAATCCGTTATTTTGTCATTTTTGTACATATCTGATTTTCGTCGAAAAATCCGTTATTTTGCCATTATTGGACATATCTGATTGTTATCGAAAAAATCCGTTATTTTGTCATTTTTGTACATATCTGAATTTTGTCGGAATAACCGCTATTTTTGCCATTTTTTCCCATATCTGATTCTTGTCGGAAAAATCCGTTATTTTGTCATTTTTGTACATATCTGATTTTCGTCGAAAAATTCGTTATTTTACCATTATTGGACATATCTGATTGTTGTCGTAAAAATCCGTTATTTTGTAATTTTTTTACATATCTGATTTTCGTCAAAAAATCCGTTATTTTGTCATTTTTGTACATATCTGATTTTTGTCGGAATAACCGCTATTTTTGCCATTTTTTTCCCATATCTGATTCTTGTCGGAAAAATCCGTTATTTTGTCATTTTTGTACATATCTGATTTTCGTCGAAAAATCCGTTATTTTACCATTATTGGACATATCTGATTGTTGTCGTAAAAATCCGTTATTTTGTCATTTTTTTACATATCTGATTTTCGTCAAAAAATCCGTTATTTTGTCATTTTTGTACATATCTGATTTTTGTCAGAATAACCGCTATTTTTGCCATTTTTTTCCATATCTGATTCTTGTCGGAAAAATCCGTTATTTTGTCATTTTTGTACATATCTGATTTTCGTCGAAAAATCCGTTATTTTACCATTATTGGACATATCTGATTGTTGTCGTAAAAATCCGTTATTTTGTCATTTTTTTACATATCTGATTTTCGTCAAAAAATTCGTTATTTTGTCATTTTTGTACATATCTGATTTTCGTCGAAAAATCCGTTATTTTGCCATTATTGGACATATCTGATTGTTGTCGTAAAAATCCGTTATTTTGTCATTTTTTACATATCTGATTTTCGTCAAAAAATCCGTTATTTTGTCATTTTTGTACATATTTGATTTTTGTCGGAATAACCGCTATTTTTGCCATTTTTTCACAAATCTGATTCTTGTCGGAAAAATCCGTTATTTTGTCATTTTTGAACATATCTGATTTTCGTCGAAAAATCCGTTATTTTGCCATTATCGAACATATCTGATTGTTGTCGAAAAAATCCGTTATTTTGTCATTTTCTTACATATCTGATTTTCGTCAAAAAATCCATTATTTCGCAATTTTTGGACATATCTGAATTTTGTCGGAATAACCGCTATTTTTGCCATTTTTTCCCATATCTGATTCTTGTCGGAAAAATCCGTTATTTTGTCATTTTTGTACATATCTGATTTTTGTCGAAAAATCCGTTATTTTGCCATTATTGGACATATCTGATTGTTGTCGAAAAAATCCGTTATTTTGTCATTTTCTTACATATCTGATTTTCGTCGGAATAACCGCTATTTTTGCCATTTTTGCACATATCTGATTTTCGTCGAAAAATTCGTTATTTTGTCATTTGTGGACATATCTGATTTTTGTTGGAATAACCGCTATTTTTGCCATTTTTTCCCATATCTGATTGTTGTCGGAAAAATCCGTTATTTTGTGATTTTTGAACGTAACTGATTTTCGTTGAAAAATCCGTTATTATGCAATTTTTGGATATATTTTTGATTTTTGTCGGAATATCCGCTATTTTGTCATTTTTTTACATATCTGATATACGTCAAAAAATCCATTATTTTGCAATTTTTGGACATATCTGATTTTTGTCGGAATAACCGCTATTTTTGCCATTTTTTCCCATATCTGATTCTTGTCGGGAAAATCCATTATTTTGTAATTTTTGTACATATCTGATTTTCGTCGAAAAATCCGTTATTATGGAATTTTTGGATATATTTTTGATGTTTGTCGGAATAACCGCTATTTTCGCCATTTTTGCACATATCTCATTTTCGTCGAAAAATTCGATATTTTGTCATTTTTGGACATATCTGATTTTTTGTCGGAATAACCGCTATTTTATCATTTTTGTACATATCTGATTTTCGTCAAAAAATCCGTTATTTTGTCATTTTTGTACATATCTGATTTTCGTCAAAAAAATCCGTTATTTTGTCATTTTTTTACATATCTGATTTTCGTCAAAAAAATCCGTTATTTTGTCATTTTTGTACATATCTGATTCTTGTCGGAAAAATACGTTATTTTGTCATTTTTGTACATATCTGATTTTCGTCGAAAAATCCGTTATTTTACCATTATTGGACATATCTGATTGTTGTCGTAAAAATCCGTTATTTTGTCATTTTTTTTACATATTTTTGTACATATCTGATTTTTGTCGAAAAATCCGTTATTTTGCCATTATTGGACATATCTGATTGTTGTCGTAAAAATCCGTTATTTTGTCATTTTCTTACATATCTGATTTTCGTCAAAAAAATCCATTATTTTGCAATTTTTGGACATATCTGAATTTTGTCGGAATAACCGCTGTTTTTGCCATTTTTTCCCATATCTGATTGTTGTCGAAAAAATAAGTTATTTTGTGATTTTTGAACGTATCTGATTTTCGTTGAAAAATCCGTTTTTATGTCATTTTTGTACATATCTGATTTTTGTCGGAATAACCGCTATTTTTGCACATATCTTATTCTTGTCGGAAAAATCCGTTATTTTGTCATTTTTGTACATATCTGATTTTTGTCGGAATAACCGCTATTTTTGCCATTTTTTCCATATCTGAGTCTTGTCGAATAAATCCGTTATTTTGTCATTTTTTTACATATCTGATTTTCGGCGAAAAATCCGTTATTATGTCATTTTTGTACATATTTGATTTTTGTCGGAATAACCGCTAGTTTTGCCATTTTTTCCCAAATCTGATTCTTGGTCATTTTTGTACATATCTGATTTTCGTCGAAAAATCCGTTATTTTACCATTATTGGACATATCTGATTGTTGTCGAAAAAAATCCGTTATTTTGTCATTTTCTTACATATCTGATTTTCGTCAAAAAAATCCATTATTTCGCAATTTTTGGACATATCTGAATTTTGTCGGAATAACCGCTATTTTTGCCATTTTTTCCCATATCTGAATCTTGTAGGAAAAATACGTTATTTTGTCATTTTTGTACATATCTGATTTTCGTCGAAAAATCCGTTATTTTGCCATTATTGAACATATCTGATTGTTGTCGAAAAAATCCGTTATTTTGTCATTTTCTTACATATCTGATTTTCGTCAAAAAAATCCATTATTTCGCAATTTTTGGACATATCAGAATTTTGTCGGAATAACCGCTATTTTTGCCATTTTTTCCCATATCTGAATCTTGTAGGAAAAATACGTTATTTTGTCATTTTTATACATATCTGATTTTCGGCGAAAAATCCGTTATTTTGTCATTTTTGTACATATCTGATTTTTTGTCGGAATAACCGCTATTTTTGCCATTTTTTCCCATATCTGGTTCTCGTCGGAAAAATCCGTTATTTACTCATTTTTTTACATATCTGATTTTCGGCGAAAAATCCGTTATTATGCAATTTTTGGACATATCTGATTTTTGTCGGAATAACCGCTATTTTTGCCATTTTTTCCCATATCTTATTCTTGTCGGAAAAATCCGTTATTTTGTCATTTTTGTACATATCTGATTTTTGTCGGAATAACCGCTATTTTTGCCATTTTTTCCCATATCTTATTCTTGTCGAAAAAATCCGTTATTTTGTCATTTTTGTACATATCTGATTTTCGTCGAAAAGTCCGTTATTTTGCCATTATTGGACATATCTGATTGTTATCAAAAAAATCCGTTATTTTGTCATTTTTGTACATATCTGAATTTTGTCGGAATAATCGCTATTTTTGCCATTTTTTCCCATATCTGATTCTTGTCGGAAAAATCCGTTATTTTGTCATTTTTGTACATATCTGATTTTCGTCGAAAAATCCGTTATTTTACCATTATTGGACATATCTGATTGTTGTCGTAAAAATCCGTTATTTTGTAATTTTTTTACATATCTGATTTTCGTCAAAAAATCCGTTATTTTGTCATTTTTGTACATATCTGATTTTTGTCGGAATAACCGCTATTTTTGCCATTTTTTTCCCATATCTGATTCTTGTCGGAAAAATCCGTTATTTTGTCATTTTTGTACATATCTGATTTTCGTCGAAAAATCCGTTATTTTACCATTATTGGACATATCTGATTGTTGTCGTAAAAATCCGTTATTTTGTCATTTTTTTACATATCTGATTTTCGTCAAAAAATCCGTTATTTTGTCATTTTTGTACATATCTGATTTTTGTCGGAATAACCGCTATTTTTGCCATTTTTTTCCCATATCTGATTCTTGTCGGAAAAATCCGTTATTTTGTCATTTTTGTACATATCTGATTTTCGTCGAAAAATCCGTTATTTTACCATTATTGGACATATCTGATTGTTGTCGTAAAAATCCGTTATTTTGTCATTTTTTTACATATCTGATTTTCGTCAAAAAATTCGTTATTTTGTCATTTTTGTACATATCTGATTTTCGTCGAAAAATCCGTTATTTTGCCATTATTGGACATATCTGATTGTTGTCGTAAAAATCCGTTATTTTTTCATTTTTTACATATCTGATTTTCGTCAAAAAATCCGTTATTTTGTCATTTTTGTACATATTTGATTTTTGTCGGAATAACCGCTATTTTTGCCATTTTTTCACAAATCTGATTCTTGTCGGAAAAATCCGTTATTTTGTCATTTTTGTACATATCTGATTTTCGTCGAAAAATCCGTTATTTTGCCATTATCGAACATATCTGATTGTTGTCGAAAAAATCCGTTATTTTGTCATTTTCTTACATATCTGATTTTCGTCAAAAAATCCATTATTTCGCAATTTTTGGACATATCTGAATTTTGTCGGAATAACCGATATTTTTGCCATTTTATCCCATATCTGATTCTTGTCGGAAAAATCCGTTATTTTGTCATTTTTGTACATATCTGATTTTTGTCGAAAAATCCGTTATTTTGCCATTATTGGACATATCTGATTGTTGTCGAAAAAATCCGTTATTTTGTCATTTTCTTACATATCTGATTTTCGTCGGAATAACCGCTATTTTTGCCATTTTTGCACATATCTGATTTTCGTCGAAAAATTCGTTATTTTGTCATTTGTGGACATGTCTGATTTTTGTTGGAATAACCGCTATTTTTGCCATTTTTTCCCATATCTGATTGTTGTCGGAAAAATCCGTTATTTTGTGATTTTTGAACGTAACTGATTTTCGTTGAAAAATCCGTTATTATGCAATTTTTGGATATATTTTTGATTTTTGTCGGAATATCCGCTATTTTGTCATTTTTTTACATATCTGATATACGTCAAAAAAATCCATTATTTTGCAATTTTTGGACATATCTGATTTTTTGTCGGAATAACCGCTATTTTTGCTATTTTTTCCCATATCTGATTCTTGTCGGGAAAATCCGTTATTTTGTAATTTTTGTACATATCTGATTTTCGTCGAAAAATCCGTTATTATGGAATTTTTGGATATATTTTTGATGTTTGTCGGAATAACCGCTATTTTCGCCATTTTTGCACATATCTCATTTTCGTCGAAAAATTCGATATTTTGTAATTTTTGGACATATCTGATTTTTGTCGGAATAACCGCTATTTTTCCCATTTTTTCCATATCTGATTCTTGTCGGAAAAATACGTTGTTATGTCATTTTTGTACATATCTGATTTTCGTCGAAAAATTCGTTATTTTGTCATTTTTGGACATATCTGATTTTTGTCGGAATAATCGCTATTTTTGCCATTTTTTCCCATATCTGATTCTTGTCGGAAAAATACGTTATTTTGTCAGTTTTGTACATATCTGATTTTTGTCGGAATAACCGCTATTTTTGCCATTTTTTTTCCATATCTGATTCTTGTCGGAAAAATACGTTATTTTGTCATTTTTGTACATATCTAATTTTCGGCGAAAAATCCGTTATTTTGTCATTTTTGTACATATCTGATTTTTGTCGGAATACCCGCCATTTTTGCCATTTTTTCCCATATCTTATTCTTGTCGGAAAAATCCGATATTTTGTCATTTTTGTACATATCTGATATTTGTCGGAATAACCGCTATTTTTGCCATTTTTTCCCATATCTGAGTCTTGTCGAATAAATCCGTTATTTTGTCATTATTTTACATATCTGATTTTCGTCAAAAAATCCGTTATTTAGTCATTTTTGGACATATCTGATTTTTGTCGGAATAACCGCTATTTTTGCCATTTTTTCCCATATCTGATTCTTGTCGGAAAAATCCGTTATTTTGTCATTTTTGTACATATCTGATTTTTGTCGAAAAATCCGTTATTTTGCCATTATTAGACATATCTGATTGTTGTCGAAAAAATCCGTTATTTTGTCATTTTCTTACATATCTGATTTTCGTAAAAAATCCATTATTTTGCAATTTTTGGACATATCTGAATTTTGTCGGAATAACCGCTATTTTTGCCATTTTTTCCCATATCTGATTCTTGTCGGAAAAATCCGTTATTTTGTCATTTTTGTACGTATCTGATTTTCGTCGAAAAATCCGTTATTTTGCCATTATTGGACATATCTGATTGTTGTCGTAAAAATCCGTTATTTTGTTATTTTTTTACATATCTGATTTTCGTCAAAAAATCCATTATTTTGTCATTTTTGTACATATCTGATTTTTGTCAGAATAACCGCTATTTTTGCCATTTTTTTCCCATATCTGATTCTTTTCGGAAAAATCCGTTATTTTGTCATTTTTGTACATATCTGATTTTTGTCGGAATAACCGCTATTTTTGCCATTTTTTTCCATATCTGATTCTTGTCGGAAAAATACGTTATTTTGTCATTTTTGTACATATCTGATTTTCGGCGAAAAATCCGTTATTTTTTTCATTTTTGTACATATCTGATTTTTGTCGGAATACCCGCTATTTTTGCCATTTTTGCCCATATCTTATTCTTGTCGGAAAAATCCGATATTTTGTCATTTTTGTACATATCTGATTTTTGTCGGAATAACCGCTATTTTTGCCATTTTTTCCCATATCTGAGTCTTGTCGAATAAATCCGTTATTTTGTCCTTATTTTACATATCTGATTTTCGTCAAAAAATTCGTTATTTTGCAATTTTTGGACATATCTGATTTTTGTCGGAATAACCGCTATTTTTGCCATTTTTTCCCATATCTGATTCTTGTCGGAAAAATCCGTTATTTTGTCATTTTTGTACATATCTGATTTTTGTCGAAAAATCTGTTATTTTGCCATTATTAGACATATCTGATTGTTGTCGAAAAAATCCGTTATTTTGTCATTTTTTTACATATCTGATTTTCGTCAAAAAATCCGTTATTTTGTCATTTTTGTACATATCTGATTTTTGTCGGAATAACCGCTATTTTTGCCATTTTTTTCCCATATCTGATTCTTGTCGGAAATATCCGTTATTTTGTCATTTTTGTACATATCTGATTTTCGTCGAAAAATCCGTTATTTTACCATTATTGGACATATCTGATTGTTGTCGTAAAAATCCGTTATTTTGTCATTTTTGGACATATCTGATTTTCGTCAAAAAATCCGTTATTTTGTCATTTTTGTACATATCTGATTTTTGTCGGAATAACCGCTATTTTTGCCATTTTTTTCCATATCTGATTCTTGTCGGAAAAATCCGTTATTTTGTCATTTTTGTACATATCTGATTTTCGTCGAAAAATCCGTTATTTTACCATTATTGGACATATCTGATTGTTGTCGTAAAAATCCGTTATTTTGTCATTTTTTTACATATCTGATTTTCGTCAAAAAATTCGTTATTTTGTCATTTTTGTACATATCTGATTTTCGTCGAAAAATCCGTTATTTTGCCATTATTGGACATATCTGATTGTTGTCGTAAAAATCCGTTATTTTGTCATTTTTTACATATCTGATTTTCGTCAAAAAATCCGTTATTTTGTCATTTTTGTACATATTTGATTTTTGTCGGAATAACCGCTATTTTTGCCATTTTTTCACAAATCTGATTCTTGTCGGAAAAATCCGTTATTTTGTCATTTTTGTACATATCTGATTTTCGTCGAAAAATCCGTTATTTTGCCATTATCGAACATATCTGATTGTTGTCGTAAAAATCCGTTATTTTGTCATTTTTTTACATATCTGATTTTCGTCAAAAAATTCGTTATTTTGTCATTTTTGTACATATCTGATTTTCGTCGAAAAATCCGTTATTTTGCCATTATTGGACATATCTGATTGTTGTCGTAAAAATCCGTTATTTTGTCATTTTTTTACATATCTGATTTTCGTCAAAAAATTCGTTATTTTGTCATTTTTGTACATATCTGATTTTCGTCGAAAAATCCGTTATTTTGCCATTATTGGACATATCTGATTGTTGTCGTAAAAATTCGTTATTTTGTCATTTTTGTACATATCTGATTTTCGTCGAAAAATCCGTTATTTTACCATTATTGGACATATCTGATTGTTGTCGTAAAAATCCGTTATTTTGTCATTTTTTTACATATCTGATTTTCGTCAAAAAAATTCGTTATTTTGTCATTTTTGTACATATCTGATTTTCGTCGAAAAATCCGTTATTTTGCCATTATTGGACATATCTGATTGTTGTCGTAAAAATCCGTTATTTTGTCATTTTTTACATATCTGATTTTCGTCAAAAAATCCGTTATTTTGTCATTTTTGTACATATTTGATTTTTGTCGGAATAACCGCTATTTTTGCCATTTTTTTCCATATCTGATTCTTGTCGGAAAAATCCGTTATTTTGTCATTTTTGTACATATCTGATTTTCGTCGAAAAATCCGTTATTTTACCATTATTGGACATATCTGATTGTTGTCGTAAAAATCCGTTATTTTGTCATTTTTTTACATATCTGATTTTCGTCAAAAAATTCGTTATTTTGTCATTTTTGTACATATCTGATTTTCGTCGAAAAATCCGTTATTTTGCCATTATCGAACATATCTGATTGTTGTCGAAAAAATCCATTATTTCGCAATTTTTGGACATATCTGAATTTTGTCGGAATAACCGCTATTTTTGCCATTTTTTTCCATATCTGATTCTTGTCGGAAAAATCCGTTATTTTGTCATTTTTGTACATATCTGATTTTCGTCGAAAAATCCGTTATTTTACCATTATTGGACATATCTGATTGTTGTCGTAAAAATCCGTTATTTTGTCATTTTTTTACATATCTGATTTTCGTCAAAAAATTCGTTATTTTGTCATTTTTGTACATATCTGATTTTCGTCGAAAAATCCGTTATTTTGCCATTATTGGACATATCTGATTGTTGTCGTAAAAATCCGTTATTTTGTCATTTTTTACATATCTGATTTTCGTCAAAAAATCCGTTATTTTGTCATTTTTGTACATATTTGATTTTTGTCGGAATAACCGCTATTTTTGCCATTTTTTCACAAATCTGATTCTTGTCGGAAAAATCCGTTATTTTGTCATTTTTGTACATATCTGATTTTCGTCGAAAAATCCGTTATTTTGCCATTATCGAACATATCTGATTGTTGTCGAAAAAATCCGTTATTTTGTCATTTTCTTACATATCTGATTTTCGTCAAAAAAATCCATTATTTCGCAATTTTTGGACATATCTGAATTTTGTCGGAATAACCGCTATTTTTGCCATTTTTTCCCATATCTGATTCTTGTCGGAAAAATCCGTTATTTTGTCATTTTTGTACATATCTGATTTTTGTCGAAAAATCCGTTATTTTGCCATTATTGGACATATCTGATTGTTGTCGAAAAAATCCGTTATTTTGTCATTTTCTTACATATCTGATTTTCGTCAAAAAATCCATTATTTTGCAATTTTTGGACATATCTGAATTTTGTCGGAATAACCGCAGTTTTTGCCATTTTTTTCCCATATCTGATTGTTGTCGAAAAAATCCGTTATTTTGTGATTTTTGAACGTATCTGATTTTCGTTGAAAAATCCGTTATTATGTCATTCTTGTACATATCTGATTTTTGTCGGAATAACCGCTATTTTTGCCATTTTTGCACATATCTGATTTTCGTCGAAAAAATTCGTTATTTTGTCATTTGTGGACATATCTGATTTTTGTTGGAATAACCGCTATTTTTGCCATTTTTTCCCATATCTGATTGTTGTCGGAAAAATCCGTTATTTTGTGATTTTTGAACGTAACTGATTTTCGTTGAAAAATCCGTTATTATGCAATTTTTGGATATATTTTTGATTTTTGTCGGAATATCCGCTATTTTGTCATTTTTTTACATATCTGATATACGTCAAAAAATCCATTATTTTGCAATTTTTGGACATATCTGATTTTTGTCGGAATAACCGCTATTTTTGCCATTTTTTCCCATATCTGATTCTTGTCGGGAAAATCCGTTATTTTGTAATTTTTGTACATATCTGATTTTCGTCGAAAAATCCGTTATTATGGAATTTTTGGATATATTTTTGATGTTTGTCGGAATAACCGCTATTTTCGCCATTTTTTGCACATATCTCATTTTCGTCGAAAAATTCGATATTTTGTCATTTTTGGACATATCTGATTTTTGTCGGAATAACCGCTATTTTTCCCATTTTTTCCATATCTGATTCTTGTCGGAAAAATACGTTATTTTGTCATTTTTGTACATATCTGATTTTTGTCGGAATAACCGCTATTTTTGCCATTTTTTTCCATATCTGATTCTTGTCGGAAAAATCCGTTATTTTGTCATTTTTGTACATATCTGATTTTCGGCGAAAAATCCGTTATTTTGTCATTTTTGTACATATCTGATTTTTGTCGGAATACCCGCTATTTTTGCCATTTTTTCCCATATCTTATTCTTGTCGGAAAAATCCGTTATTTTGTCATTTTTGTACATATCTGATATTTGTCGGAATAACCGCTATTTTTGCCATTTTTTCCCATATCTGAGTCTTGTCGAATAAATCCGTTATTTTGTCCTTATTTTACATATCTGATTTTCGTCAAAAAATCCGTTATTTTGCAATTTTTGGACATATCTGATTTTTGTCGGAATAACCGCTATTTTTGCCATTTTTTCCCATATCTGATTCTTGTCGGAAAAATCCGTTATTTTGTCATTTTTGTACATATCTGATTTTTGTCGAAAAATCCGTTATTTTGCCATTATTAGACATATCTGATTGTTGTCGAAAAAATCCGTTATTTTGTCATTTTCTTACATATCTGATTTTCGTAAAAATCCATTATTTTGCAATTTTTGGACATATCTGAATTTTGTCGGAATAACCGCTATTTTTGCCATTTTTTCCCATATCTGATTCTTGTCGGAAAAATCCGTTATTTTGTCATTTTTGTACGTATCTGATTTTCGTCGAAAAATCCGTTATTTTGCCATTATTGGACATATCTGATTGTTGTCGTAAAAATCCGTTATTTTGTTATTTTTTTACATATCTGATTTTCGTCAAAAAATCCATTATTTTGTCATTTTTGTACATATCTGATTTTTTGTCAGAATAACCGCTATTTTTGTAATTTTTTTCCCATATCTGATTCTTTTCGGAAAAATCCGTTATTTTGTCATTTTTGTACATATCTGATTTTTGTCGGAATAACCGCTATTTTTGCCATTTTTTTCCATATCTGATTCTTGTCGGAAAAATACGTTATTTTGTCATTTTTGTACATATCTGATTTTCGGCGAAAAATCCGTTATTTTTTCATTTTTGTACATATCTGATTTTTGTCGGAATACCCGCTATTTTTGCCATTTTTGCCCATATCTTATTCTTGTCGGAAAAATCCGATATTTTGTCATTTTTGTACATATCTGATTTTTGTCGGAATAACCGCTATTTTTGCCATTTTTTCCCATATCTGAGTCTTGTCGAATAAATCCGTTATTTTGTCCTTATTTTACATATCTGATTTTCGTCAAAAAAATCCGTTATTTTGCAATTTTTGGACATATCTGATTTTTGTCGGAATAACCGCTATTTTTGCCATTTTTTCCCATATCTGATTGTTGTCGGAAAAATCCGTTATTTTGTGATTTTTGAACGTAACTGATTTTCGTTGAAAAATCCGTTATTATGCAATTTTTGGATATATTTTTGATTTTTGTCGGAATATCCGCTATTTTGTCATTTTTTTACATATCTGATTTTCGTAAAAAAAATCCACTATTTTGCAATTTTTGGACATATCTCATTTTTGTCGGAATAACCGCCATTTTTGCCATTTTTTCCCATATCTGATTGTTGTCGGAAAAATCCGTTATTTTGTCATTTTTGTACATATCTGATTTTTGTCGAAAAATCCGTTATTTTGCCATTATTAGACATATCTGATTGTTGTCGAAAAAATCCGTTATTTTGTTATTTTCTTACATATCTGATTTTCGTAAAAAATCCATTATTTTGCAATTTTTGGACATATCTGAATTTTTGTCGGAATAACCGCTATTTTTGCCATTTTTTCCCATATCTGATTGTTGTCGGAAAAATCCGTTATTTTGTCATTTTTGTACATATCTGATTTTCGTCGAAAAATCCGTTATTTTGCCATTATTGGACATATCTGATTGTTGTCGTAAAAATCCGTTATTTTGTATTTTTTTTTACATATCTGATTTTCGTCAAAAAATCCGTTATTTTGTCATTTTTGTACATATCTGATTTTTTGTCGGAATAACCGCTATTTTTGCCATTTTTTTCCCATATCTGATTCTTGTCGGAAAAATCCGTTATTTTGTCATTTTTGTACATATCTGATTTTCGTCGAAAAATCCGTTATTTTACCATTATTGGACATATCTGATTGTTGTCGTAAAAATCCGTTATTTTGTCATTTTTTTACATATCTGATTTTCGTCAAAAAATCCGTTATTTTGTCATTTTTGTACATATCTGATTTTTGTCGGAATAACCGCTATTTTTGCCATTTTTTTCCCATATCTGATTCTTGTCGGAAAAATACGTTATTTTGTCATTTTTGTACATATCTGATTTTCGTCGAAAAACTCCGTTATTTTGCCATTATTGGACATATCTGATTGTTGTCGTAAAAATCCGTTATTTTGTAATTTTTTTACATATCTGATTTTCGTCAAAAAATCCGTTATTTTGTCATTTTTGTACATATCTGATTTTTGTCGGAATAACCGCTATTTTTGCCATTTTTTCCCATATCTGATTGTTGTCGGAAAAATCCGTTATTTTGTCATTTTTGTACATATCTGATTTTCGTCGAAAAATCCGTTATTTTGCCATTATTGGACATATCTGATTGTTGTCGTAAAAATCCGTTATTTTGTATTTTTTTACATATCTGATTTTCGTCAAAAAATCCGTTATTTTGTCATTTTTGTACATATCTGATTTTTGTCAGAATAACCGCTATTTTTGCCATTTTTTTCCCATATCTGATTCTTGTCGGAAAAATCCGTTATTTTGTCATTTTTGTACATATCTGATTTTCGTCGAAAAATCCGTTATTTTACCATTATTGGACATATCTGATTGTTGTCGTAAAAATCCGTTATTTTGTCATTTTTTTACATATCTGATTTTCGTCAAAAAATCCGTTATTTTGTCATTTTTGTACATATCTGATTTTTGTCGGAATAACCGCTATTTTTGCCATTTTTTCCCATATCTGATTGTTGTCGGAAAAATACGTTATTTTGTCATTTTTGTACATATCAGATTTTTGTCGGAAAAATCCGTTATTTTGTCATTTTTGTACATATCTGATTTTCGTCGAAAAATCCGTTATTTTACTATTATTGGACATATCTGATTGTTGTCGTAAAAATCCGTTATTTTGTCATTTTTTACATATCTGATTTTCGTCAAAAAATCCGTTATTTTGTCATTTTTGTACATATTTGATTTTTGTCGGAATAACCGCCATTTTTGCCATTTTTTCCCAAATCTGATTCTTGTCGGAAAAATCCGTTATTTTGTCATTTTTGTACATATCTGATTTTCGTCGAAAAATCCGTTATTTTGCCATTATTGAACATATCTGATTGTTGTCGAAAAAATCCGTTATTTTGTCATTTTTTTACATATCTGATTTTCGTCAAAAAATCCATTATTTCGCAATTTTTGGACATATCTGAATTTTGTCGGAATAACCGCTATTTTTGCCATTTTTTTCCCATATCTGATTCTTGTCGGAAAAATCCGTTATTTTGTCATTTTTGGTACATATCTGATTTTTGTCGAAAAATCCGTTATTTTGCCATTATTGGACATATCTGATTGTTGTTGAAAAAATCCGTTATTTTGTCATTTTTTTAAATATCTGATTTTCGTCAAAAAATCCATTATTTTGCAATTTTTGGACATATCTGAATTTTGTCGGAATAACCGCTGTTTTTGCCATTTTTTCCCATATCTGATTGTTGTCGAAAAAATCCGTTATTTTGTGATTTTTGAACGTATCTGATTTTCGTTGAAAAATCCGTTATTATGTCATTTTTGTACATATCTGATTTTTGTCGGAATAACCGCTATTTTTGCCATTTTTGCACATATCTGATTTTCGTCGAAAAATTCGTTATTTTGTCATTTTTGGACATATCTGATTTTTGTTGGAATAACCGCTATTTTTGCCATTTTTTCCCATATCTGATTGTTGTCGGAAAAATCCGTTATTTTGTGATTTTTGAACGTAACTGATTTTCGTTGAAAAATCCGTTATTATGCAATTTTTGGATATATTTTTGATTTTTGTCGGAATATCCGCTATTTTGTCATTTTTTTACATATCTGATTTTCGTAAAAAAATCCATTATTTTGCAATTTTTGGACATATCTGATTTTTGTCGGAATAACCGCTATTTTTGCCATTTTTTCCCATATCTGATTGTTGTCGGAAAAATCCGTTATTTTGTGATTTTTGAACGTAACTGATTTTCGTTGAAAAATCCGTTATTATGCAATTTTTGGATATATTTTTGATTTTTGTCGGAATATCCGCTATTTTGTCATTTTTTTACATATCTGATTTTCGTAAAAAAATCCATTATTTTGCAATTTTTGGACATATCTCATTTTTGTCGGAATAACCGCCATTTTTGCCATTTTTTCCCATATCTGATTCTTGTCGGAAAAATCCGTTATTTTGTCATTTTTGTACATATCTGATTTTCGTCAAAAAATCCGTTATTTTGTCATTTTTGGACATATTTGATTTTTGTCGGAATAACCGCTATTTTTGCCATTTTTTCCCAAATCTGATTCTTGTCGGAAAAATCCGTTATTTTGTCATTTTTGTACATATCTGATTTTCGTCGAAAAATCCGTTATTTTGCCATTATTGAACATATCTGATTGTTGTCGAAAAAATCCGTTATTTTGTCATTTTCTTACATATCTGATTTTCGTCAAAAAATCCATTATTTTGCAATTTTTGGACATATCTGAATTTTGTCGGAATAACCGCTATTTTTGCCATTTTTTCCCATATCTGATTCTTGTCGGAAAAATCCGTTATTTTGTCATTTTGGTACATATCTGATTTTTGTCGAAAAATCCGTTATTTTGTCATTATTGGACATATCTGATTGTTGTTGAAAAAATCCGTTATTTTGTCATTTTCTTAAATATCTGATTTTCGTCAAAAAATCCATTATTTTGCAATTTTTGGACATATCTGAATTTTGTCGGAATAACCGCTATTTTTGCCATTTTTTCCCATATCTGATTGTTGTCGGAAAAATCCGTTATTTTGTGATTTTTGAACGTAACTGATTTTCGTTGAAAAATCCGTTATTATGCAATTTTTGGATATATTTTTGATTTTTGTCGGAATCTCCGCTATTTTGTCATTTTTTTACATATCTGATTTTCGTAAAAAAATCCATTATTTTGCAATTTTTGGACATATCTGATTTTTGTCGGAATAACCGCTATTTTTGCCATTTTTTCCCATATCTGATTGTTGTCGGAAAAATCCGTTATTTTGTGATTTTTGAACGTAACTGATTTTCGTTGAAAAATCCGTTATTATGCAATTTTTGGATATATTTTTGATTTTTGTCGGAATATCCGCTATTTTGTCATTTTTTTACATATCTGATTTTCGTAAAAAAATCCATTATTTTGCAATTTTTGGACATATCTCATTTTTGTCGGAATAACCGCCATTTTTGCCATTTTTTCCCATATCTGATTCTTGTCGGAAAAATCCGTTATTTTGTCATTTTTGTACATATCTGATTTTTGTCGAAAAATCCGTTATTTTGCCATTATTGGACATATCTGATTGTTGTCGAAAAAATCCGTTATTTTGTCATTTTTTTACATATCTGATTTTCGTCAAAAAATCCATTATTTTGCAATTTTTGGACATATCTGATTTTTGTCGGAATAACCGCTATTTTTGCCATTTTTTCCCATATCTGATTCTTGTCGGAAAAATCCGTTATTTTGTCATTTTTGTACATATCTGATTTTCGTCGAAAAATCCGTTATTTTGCCATTATTGGACATATCTGATTGTTGTCGAAAAAATCCGTTATTTTGTCATTTTTTTACATATCTGATTTTCGTCAAAAAATCCGTTATTTTGCAATTTTTGGACATATCTGATTTTTGTCGGAATAACCGCTATTTTTGCCATTTTTTCCCATATCTGATTCTTGTCGGAAAAATCCGTTATTTTGTCATTTTTGGTACATATCTGATTTTTGTCGAAAAATCCGTTATTTTGTCATTATTGGACATATCTGATTGTTGTTGAAAAAATCCGTTATTTTGTCATTTTTTTAAATATCTGATTTTCGTCAAAAAATCCGTTATTTTGTCATTTTTGTACATATTTGATTTTTGTCGGAATAACCGCCATTTTTGCCATTTTTTCCCAAATCTGATTCTTGTCGGAAAAATCCGTTATTTTGTCATTTTTGTACATATCTGATTTTCGTCGAAAAATCCGTTATTTTGCCATTATTGAACATATCTGATTGTTGTCGAAAAATCCGTTATTTTGTCATTTTTTTACATATCTGATTTTCGTCAAAAAATCCATTATTTTGCCATTTTTGGACATATCTGAATTTTTGTCGGAATAACCGCTATTTTTGCCATTTTTTCCCATATCTGAGTCTTGTCGGAATAAATCCGTTATTTTGTCCTTATTTTACATATCTGATTTTCGTCAAAAAATCCATTATTTTGCAATTTTTGGACATATCTGATTTTTGTCGGAATAACCGCTGTTTTTGCCATTTTTTCCCATATCTGATTGTTGTCGAAAAAATCCGTTATTTTGTGATTTTTGAACGTATCTGATTTTCGTTGAAAAATCCGTTATTTTGTCATTTTTGTACATATCTGATTTTTGTCGGAAAAACCGCTATTTTTGTCATTTTTGCACATATCTGATTTTCGTCAAAAAATCCGTTATTTTGTCATTTTTGGACATATCTGATTTTTGTTGGAATAACCGCTATTTTTGCCATTTTTTCCCATATCTGATTGTTGTCGGAAAAATCCGTTATTTTGTGATTTTTGAACGTAACTGATTTTCGTTGAAAAATCCGTTATTATGCAATTTTTGGATATATTTTTGATTTTTGTCGGAATATCCGCTATTTTGTCATTTTTTTACATATCTGATTTTCGTAAAAAAATCCATTATTTTGCAATTTTTGGACATATCTGATTTTTGTCGGAATAACCGCTATTTTTGCCATTTTTTCCCATATCTGATTGTTGTCGGAAAAATCCGTTATTTTGTGATTTTTGAACGTAACTGATTTTCGTTGAAAAATCCGTTATTATGCAATTTTTGGATATATTTTTGATTTTTGTCGGAATATCCGCTATTTTGTCATTTTTTTACATATCTGATTTTCGTAAAAAAATCCATTATTTTGCAATTTTTGGACATATCTCATTTTTGTCGGAATAACCGCCATTTTTGCCATTTTTTCCCATATCTGATTCTTGTCGGAAAAATCCGTTATTTTGTCATTTTTGTACATATCTGATTTTTGTCGAAAAATCCGTTATTTTGCCATTATTAGACATATCTGATTGTTGTCGAAAAAATCCGTTATTTTGTCATTTTTTTACATATCTGATTTTCGTAAAAAATCCATTATTTTGCAATTTTTGGACATATCTGAATTTTGTCGGAATAACCGCTATTTTTGCCATTTTTTCCCATATCTGATTCTTGTCGGAAAAATCCGTTATTTTGTCATTTTTGTACATATCTGATTTTCGTCGAAAAATCCGTTATTTTGCCATTATTGGACATATCTGATTGTTGTCGTAAAAATCCGTTATTTTGTTATTTTTTTACATATCTGATTTTCGTCAAAAAATCCATTATTTTGTCATTTTTGTACATATCTGATTTTTGTCGGAATAACCGCTATTTTTGCCATTTTTTTCCCATATCTGATTCTTTTCGGAAAAATCCGTTATTTTGTCATTTTTGTACATATCTGATTTTTGTCGAAATAACCGCTATTTTGCCATTTTTTGCCATATCTGATTGTTGTCGGAAAAATCCGTTATTTTGTCATTTTTGTACATATCTGATTTTCGTCGAAAAATCCGTTATTTTGTCATTTTTGTACATATCTGATTTTTGTCGGAATACCCGCTATTTTTGCCATTTTTTCCCATATCTGATTCTTGTCGGAAAAATCCGTTATTTTGTCATTTTTGTACATATCTGATTTTTGTCGGAAAAACCGCTATTTTTGCCATTTTTTGCCATATCTGAGTCTTGTCGAATAAATCCGTTATTTTGTCATTATTTTACATATCTGATTTTCGTCAAAAAATCCGTTATTTTGCAATTTTTGGACATATCTGATTTTTGTCGGAATAACCGCTATTTTTGCCATTTTTTCCCATATCTGATTCTTGTCGGAAAAATCCGTTATTTTGTCATTTTTGTACATATCTGATTTTTGTCGAAAAATCTGTTATTTTGCCATTATTGGACATATCTGATTGTTGTCGAAAAAATCCGTTATTTTGTCATTTTTTTACATATCTGATTTTCGTCAAAAAATCCATTATTTTGCAATTTTTGGACATATCTGAATTTTGTCGGAATAACCGCTATTTTTGCCATTTTTTCCCATATCTGATTGTTGTCGGAAAAATCCGTTATTTTGTCATTTTTGTACATATCTGATTTTCGTCGAAAAATCCGTTATTTTGCCATTATTGGACATATCTGATTGTTGTCGTAAAAATCCGTTATTTTGTATTTTTTTACATATCTGATTTTCGTCAAAAAATCCGTTATTTTGTCATTTTTGTACATATCTGATTTTTGTCGGAATAACCGCTATTTTTGCCATTTTTTCCCATATCTGATTCTTGTCGGAAAAATCCGTTATTTTGTCATTTTTGTACATATCTGATTTTTGTCGGAATAACCGCTATTTTTGCCATTTTTTGGCATATCTGATTCTTGTCGAATAAATCCGTTATTTTGTCATTATTTTGCATATCTGATTTTCGTCAAAAAATCCGTTATTTTGCAATTTTTGGACATATCTGATTTTTGTCGGAATAACCGCTGTTTTTGCCATTTTTTTCCCATATCTGATTGTTGTCGAAAAAATCCGTTATTTTGTGATTTTTGAACGTATCTGATTTTCGTTGAAAAATCCGTTATTATGTCATTTTTGTACATATCTGATTTTTGTCGGAATAACCGCTATTTTTGCCATTTTTTGCACATATCTGATTTTCGTCGAAAAATCCGTTATTTTGTCATTTTTGGACATATCTGATTTTTGTTGGAATAACCGCTATTTTTGCCATTTTTTCCCATATCTGATTGTTGTCGGAAAAATCCGTTATTTTGTGATTTTTGAACGTAACTGATTTTCGTTGAAAAATCCGTTATTATGCAATTTTTGGATATATTTTTGATTTTTGTCGGAATATCCGCTATTTTGTCATTTTTTTACATATCTGATTTTCGTAAAAAAATCCATTATTTTGCAATTTTTGGACATATCTGATTTTTGTCGGAATAACCGCCATTTTTGCCATTTTTTCCCATATCTGATTCTTGTCGGAAAAATCCGTTATTTTGTCATTTTTGTACATATCTGATTTTTGTCGAAAAATCCGTTATTTTGCCATTATTAGACATATCTGATTGTTGTCGAAAAAATCCGTTATTTTGTCATTTTTTTACATATCTGATTTTCGTAAAAAATCCATTATTTTGCAATTTTTGGACATATCTGATTTTTGTCGGAATAACCGCTATTTTTGCCATTTTTTCCCATATCTGATTCTTGTCGGAAAAATCCGCTATTTTGTCATTTTTGTACGTATCTGATTTTCGTCGAAAAATCCGTTATTTTGCCATTATTGGACATATCTGATTGTTGTCGTAAAAATCCGTTATTTTGTTATTTTTTTTACATATCTGATTTTCGTCAAAAAATCCATTATTTTGTCATTTTTGTACATATCTGATTTTTGTCAGAATAACCGCTATTTTTGCCATTTTTTTCCCATATCTGATTCTTGTCGGAAAAATCCGTTATTTTGTCATTTTTGTACGTATCTGATTTTCGTCGAAAAATCCGTTATTTTGCCATTATTGGACATATCTGATTGTTGTCGTAAAAATCCGTTATTTTGTTATTTTTTTACATATCTGATTTTCGTCAAAAAATCCATTATTTTGTCATTTTTGTACATATCTGATTTTTGTCGGAATAACCGCTATTTTTGCCATTTTTTTCCATATCTGATTCTTTTCGGAAAAATCCGTTATTTTGTCATTTTTGTACATATCTGATTTTTGTCGGAATAACCGCTATTTTTGCCATTTTTTTCCATATCTGATTCTTGTCGGAAAAATCCGTTATTTTGTCATTTTTGTACATATCTGATTTTCGGCGAAAAATCCGTTATTTTGTCATTTTTGTACATATCTGATTTTTGTCGGAATACCCGCTATTTTTGCCATTTTTTCCCATATCTTATTCTTGTCGGAAAAATCCGTTATTTTGTCATTTTTGTACATATCTGATTTTTGTCGGAATAACCGCTATTTTTGCCATTTTTTCCCATATCTGATTCTTGTCGAATAAATCCGTTATTTTGCCATTTTTTTACATATCTGATTTTCGTCAAAAAATCCGTTATTTTGCAATTTTTGGACATATCTGATTTTTGTCGGAATAACCGCTATTTTTGCCATTTTTTCCCATATCTGATTCTTGTCGGAAAAATCCGTTATTTTGTCATTTTTGTACATATCTGATTTTTGTCGAAAAATCTGTTATTTTGCCATTATTAGACATATCTGATTGTTGTCGAAAAAATCCGTTATTTTGTTATTTTCTTACATATCTGATTTTCGTAAAAAATCCATTATTTTGCAATTTTTGGACATATCTGATTTTTGTCGGAATAACCGCTATTTTTGCCATTTTTTCCCATATCTGATTGTTGTCGGAAAAATCCGTTATTTTGTCATTTTTGTACATATCTGATTTTCGTCGAAAAATCCGTTATTTTGCCATTATTGGACATATCTGATTGTTGTCGTAAAAATCCGTTATTTTGTATTTTTTTACATATCTGATTTTCGTCAAAAAATCCGTTATTTTGTCATTTTTGTACATATCTGATTTTTGTCGGAATAACCGCTATTTTTGCCATTTTTTTCCCATATCTGATTCTTATCGGAAAAATCCGTTATTTTGTCATTTTTGTACATATCTGATTTTTGTCGGAAAAACCGCTATTTTTGCCATTTTTGGCCATATCTGAGTCTTGTCGAAAAAATCCGTTATTTTGTCCTTATTTTTGCATATCTGATTTTCGTCAAAAAAATCCATTATTTTGCAATTTTTGGACATATCTGAATTTTGTCGGAATAACCGCTGTTTTTGCCATTTTTTCCCATATCTGATTGTTGTCGAAAAAATCCGTTATTTTGTGATTTTTGAACGTATCTGATTTTCGTTGAAAAATCCGTTATTATGTCATTTTTGTACATATCTGATTTTTGTCGGAATAACCGCTATTTTGCCATTTTTGCACATATCTGATTTTCGTCGAAAAAATCCGTTATTTTGTCATTTTTGGACATATCTGATTTTTGTTGGAATAACCGCTATTTTTGCCATTTTTTCCCATATCTGATTGTTGTCGGAAAAATCCGTTATTTTGTGATTTTTGAACGTAACTGATTTTCGTTGAAAAATCCGTTATTATGCAATTTTTGGATATATTTTTGATTTTTGTCGGAATATCCGCTATTTTGTCATTTTTTTACATATCTGATTTTCGTAAAAAAATCCATTATTTTGCAATTTTTGGACATATCTGATTTTTGTCGGAATAACCGCTATTTTTGCCATTTTTTCCCATATCTGATTCTTGTCGGAAAAATCCGTTATTTTGTCATTTTTGTACATATCTGATTTTTGTCGAAAAATCCGTTATTTTGCCATTATTGGACATATCTGATTGTTGTCGAAAAAATCCGTTATTTTGTCATTTTCTTACATATCTGATTTTCGTAAAAAAATCCATTATTTTGCAATTTTTGGACATATCTGATTTTTGTCGGAATAACCGCTATTTTTGCCATTTTTTCCCATATCTGATTCTTGTCGGAAAAATCCGCTATTTTGTCATTTTTGTACATATCTGATTTTCGTCGAAAAATCCGTTATTTTGCCATTATTGGACATATCTGATTGTTGTCGTAAAAATCCGTTATTTTGTTATTTTTTTACATATCTGATTTTCGTCAAAAAATCCATTATTTTGTCATTTTTGTACATATCTGATTTTTGTCGGAATAACCGCTATTTTTGCCATTTTTTTCCATATCTGATTCTTTTCGGAAAAATCCGTTATTTTGTCATTTTTGTACATATCTGATTTTTGTCGAAATAACCGCTATTTTTGCCATTTTTTTCACATATCTGATTCTTGTCGGAAAAATCCGTTATTTTGTCATTTTTGTACATATCTGATTTTCGGCGAAAAAATCCGTTATTTTGTTCATTTTTGTACATATCTGATTTTTGTCGGAATACCCGCTATTTTTGCCATTTTTTGCCCATATCTTATTCTTGTCGGAAAAATCCGTTATTTTGTCATTTTTGTACATATCTGATTTTTGTCGGAATAACCGCTATTTTTGCCATTTTTTCCCATATCTGATTCTTGTCGAATAAATCCGTTATTTTGTCCTTTTTTTACATATCTGATTTTCGTCAAAAAATCCGTTATTTTGCAATTTTTGGACATATCTGATTTTTGTCGGAATAACCGCTATTTTTGCCATTTTTTCCCATATCTGATTCTTGTCGGAAAAATCCGTTATTTTGTCATTTTTGTACATATCTGATTTTTGTCGAAAAATCTGTTATTTTGCCATTTTTGGACATATCTGATTGTTGTCGAAAAAATCCGTTATTTTGTTATTTTTTTACATATCTGATTTTCGTAAAAAAATCCATTATTTTGCAATTTTTGGACATATCTGATTTTTGTCGGAATAACCGCTATTTTTGCCATTTTTTCCCATATCTGATTGTTGTCGGAAAAATCCGTTATTTTGTCATTTTTGTACATATCTGATTTTCGTCGAAAAATCCGTTATTTTGCCATTATTGGACATATCTGATTGTTGTCGTAAAAATCCGTTATTTTGTATTTTTTTACATATCTGATTTTCGTCAAAAAATCCGTTATTTTGTCATTTTTGTACATATCTGATTTTTGTCGGAATAACCGCTATTTTTGCCATTTTTTTCCCATATCTGATTCTTATCGGAAAAATCCGTTATTTTGTCATTTTTGTACATATCTGATTTTTGTCGGAATAACCGCTATTTTTGCCATTTTTTGCCCATATCTGAGTCTTGTCGAATAAATCCGTTATTTTGTCCTTTTTTTACATATCTGATTTTCGTCAAAAAATCCATTATTTTGCAATTTTTGGACATATCTGAATTTTGTCGGAATAACCGCTGTTTTTGCCATTTTTTCCCATATCTGATTGTTGTCGAAAAAATCCGTTATTTTGTGATTTTTGAACGTATCTGATTTTCGTTGAAAAATCCGTTATTATGTCATTTTTGTACATATCTGATTTTTGTCGGAATAACCGCTATTTTTGCCATTTTTGCACATATCTGATTTTCGTCGAAAAATTCGTTATTTTGTCATTTTTGGACATATCTGATTTTTGTTGGAATAACCGCTATTTTTGCCATTTTTTTCCCATATCTGATTGTTGTCGGAAAAATCCGTTATTTTGTGATTTTTGAACGTAACTGATTTTCGTTGAAAAATCCGTTATTATGCAATTTTTGGATATATTTTTGATTTTTGTCGGAATCTCCGCTATTTTGTCATTTTTTTACATATCTGATTTTCGTAAAAAAATCCATTATTTTGCAATTTTTGGACATATCTGATTTTTGTCGGAATAACCGCTATTTTTGCCATTTTTTCCCATATCTGATTGTTGTCGGAAAAATCCGTTATTTTGTGATTTTTGAACGTAACTGATTTTCGTTGAAAAATCCGTTATTATGCAATTTTTGGATATATTTTTGATTTTTGTCGGAATATCCGCTATTTTGTCATTTTTTTACATATCTGATTTTCGTAAAAAAATCCATTATTTTGCAATTTTTGGACATATCTCATTTTTTGTCGGAATAACCGCCATTTTTGCCATTTTTTCCCATATCTGATTCTTGTCGGAAAAATCCGTTATTTTGTCATTTTTGTACATATCTGATTTTCGTCGAAAAATCCGTTATTTTGCCATTATTGGACATATCTGATTGTTGTCGAAAAAATCCGTTATTTTGTCATTTTTTTACATATCTGATTTTCGTAAAAAAATCCATTATTTTGCAATTTTTGGACATATCTGATTTTTGTCGGAATAACCGCTATTTTTGCCATTTTTTCCCATATCTGATTCTTGTCGGAAAAATCCGTTATTTTGTCATTTTTGTACGTATCTGATTTTCGTCGAAAAATCCGTTATTTTGCCATTATTGGACATATCTGATTGTTGTCGTAAAAATCCGTTATTTTGTTATTTTTTTACATATCTGATTTTCGTCAAAAAATCCATTATTTTGTCATTTTTGTACATATCTGATTTTTGTCGGAATAACCGCTATTTTTGCCATTTTTTTCCCATATCTGATTCATGTCGGAAAAATCCGTTATTTTGTCATTTTTGTACATATCTGATTTTTGTCGGAATAACCGCTATTTTTGCCATTTTTTCCCATATCTGATTCTTGTCGGAAAAATCCGTTATTTTGTCATTTTTGTACATATCTGATTTTTGTCGAAAAATCTGTTATTTTGCCATTTTTAGACATATCTGATTGTTGTCGAAAAAATCCGTTATTTTGTTATTTTTTTACATATCTGATTTTCGTAAAAAATCCATTATTTTGCAATTTTTGGACATATCTGATTTTTGTCGGAATAACCGCTATTTTTGCCATTTTTTCCCATATCTGATTGTTGTCGGAAAAATCCGTTATTTTGTCATTTTTGTACATATCTGATTTTCGTCGAAAAATCCGTTATTTTGCCATTATTGGACATATCTGATTGTTGTCGTAAAAATCCGTTATTTTGTATTTTTTTTACATATCTGATTTTCGTCAAAAAATCCGTTATTTTGTCATTTTTGTACATATCTGATTTTTGTCGGAATAACCGCTATTTTTGCCATTTTTTTCCCATATCTGATTCTTGTCGGAAAAATCCGTTATTTTGTCATTTTTGTACATATCTGATTTTCGTCGAAAAATCCGTTATTTTACCATTATTGGACATATCTGATTGTTGTCGTAAAAATCCGTTATTTTGTCATTTTTTTACATATCTGATTTTCGTCAAAAAATCCGTTATTTTGTCATTTTTGTACATATCTGATTTTTGTCGGAATAACCGCTATTTTTGCCATTTTTTCCCATATCTGATTCTTGTCGGAAAAATACGTTATTTTGTCATTTTTGTACATATCTGATTTTCGTCGAAAAACTCCGTTATTTTGCCATTATTGGACATATCTGATTGTTGTCGTAAAAATCCGTTATTTTGTAATTTTTTACATATCTGATTTTCGTCAAAAAATCCGTTATTTTGTCATTTTTGTACATATCTGATTTTTGTCGGAATAACCGCTATTTTTGCCATTTTTTCCCATATCTGATTGTTGTCGGAAAAATCCGTTATTTTGTCATTTTTGTACATATCTGATTTTCGTCGAAAAATCCGTTATTTTGCCATTATTGGACATATCTGATTGTTGTCGTAAAAATCCGTTATTTTGTATTTTTTTACATATCTGATTTTCGTCAAAAAATCCGTTATTTTGTCATTTTTGTACATATCTGATTTTTGTCGGAATAACCGCTATTTTTGCCATTTTTTTCCCATATCTGATTCTTATTGTCGGAAAAATCCGTTATTTTACCATTATTGGACATATCTGATTGTTGTCGTAAAAATCCGTTATTTTGTCATTTTTTTACATATCTGATTTTCGTCAAAAAATCCGTTATTTTGTCATTTTTGTACATATCTGATTTTTGTTGGAATAACCGCTATTTTTGCCATTTTTTTCCCATATCTGATTCTTGTCGGAAAAATACTTTATTTTGTCATTTTTGTACATATCTGATTTTCGTCGAAAAACTCGTTATTTTGCCATTATTGGACATATCTGATTGTTGTCGTAAAAATCCGTTATTTTGTAATTTTTTACATATCTGATTTTCGTCAAAAAATCCGTTATTTTGTCATTTTTGTACATATCTGATTTTTGTCGGAATAACCGCTATTTTTGCCATTTTTTCCCATATCTGATTGTTGTCGGAAAAATCCGTTATTTTGTCATTTTTGTACATATCTGATTTTCGTCGAAAAATCCGTTATTTTGCCATTATTGGACATATCTGATTGTTGTCGTAAAAATCCGTTATTTTGTCATTTTTTTACATATCTGATTTTCGTCAAAAAATCCGTTATTTTGTCATTTTTGTACATATCTGATTTTTGTCGGAATAACCGCTATTTTTGCCATTTTTTTCCCATATCTGATTCTTGTCGGAAAAATCCGTTATTTTGTCATTTTTGTACATATCTGATTTTCGTCGAAAAATCCGTTATTTTACCATTATTGGACATATCTGATTGTTGTCGTAAAAATCCGTTATTTTGTCATTTTTTTACATATCTGATTTTCGTCAAAAAATCCGTTATTTTGTCATTTTTGTACATATCTGATTTTTGTCGGAATAACCGCTATTTTTGCCATTTTTTCCCATATCTGATTCTTGTCGGAAAAATACGTTATTTTGTCATTTTTGTACATATCTGATTTTCGTCGAAAAACTCGTTATTTTGCCATTATTGGACATATCTGATTGTTGTCGTAAAAATCCGTTATTTTGTCATTTTTTTACATATCTGATTTTCGTCAAAAAATCCGTTATTTTGTCATTTTTGTACATATCTGATTTTTGTCGGAAAAATCCGTTATTTTGTCATTTTTGTACATATCTGATTTTCGTCGAAAAATCCGTTATTTTACCATTATTGGACATATCTGATTGTTGTCGTAAAAATCCGTTATTTTGTCATTTTTTTACATATCTGATTTTCGTCAAAAAATCCGTTATTTTGTCATTTTTGTACATATCTGATTTTTGTCGGAATAACCGCTATTTTTGCCATTTTTTTCCCATATCTGATTCTTGTCGGAAAAATCCGTTATTTTGTAATTTTTGTACATATCTGATTTTCGTCGAAAAATCCGTTATTTTACCATTATTGGACATATCTGATTGTTGTCGTAAAAATCCGTTATTTTGTCATTTTTTTACATATCTGATTTTCGTCAAAAAATCCGTTATTTTGTCATTTTTGTACATATCTGATTTTTGTCGGAATAACCGCTATTTTTGCCATTTTTTCCCATATCTGATTCTTGTCGGAAAAATCCGTTATTTTGTCATTTTTGTACATATCTGATTTTCGTCGAAAAACTCGTTATTTTGCCATTATTGGACATATCTGATTGTTGTCGTAAAAATCCGTTATTTTGTCATTTTTTTACATATCTGATTTTCGTCAAAAAATCCGTTATTTTGTCATTTTTGTACATATCTGATTTTTGTCGGAATAACCGCTATTTTTGCCATTTTTTTCCCATATCTGATTCTTGTCGGAAAAATCCGTTATTTTGTAATTTTTGTACATATCTGATTTTCGTCGAAAAATCCGTTATTTTGCCATTATTGGACATATCTGATTGTTGTCGTAAAAATCCGTTATTTTGTCATTTTTTTACATATCTGATTTTCGTCAAAAAATCCGTTATTTTGTCATTTTTGTACATATCTGATTTTTGTCGGAATAACCGCTATTTTTGCCATTTTTTCCCATATCTGATTCTTGTCGGAAAAATCCGTTATTTTGTCATTTTTGTACATATCTGATTTTCGTCGAAAAACTCGTTATTTTGTCATTTTTGTACATATTTGATTTTTGTCGGAATAACCGCTATTTTTGCCATTTTTTCCCATATCTGATTCTTGTCGGAAAAATCCGTTATTTTGTCATTTTTGTACATATCTGATTTTCGTCGAAAAATCCGTTATTTTGCCATTATTGGACATATCTGATTGTTGTCGAAAAAATCCGTTATTTTGTCATTTTTTTACATATCTGATTTTCGTCAAAAAATCCATTATTTTGCAATTTTTGGACATATCTGAATTTTGTCGGAATAACCGCTATTTTTGCCATTTTTTCCCATATCTGATTCTTGTCGGAAAAATCCGTTATTTTGTCATTTTTGGTACATATCTGATTTTTGTCGAAAAATCCGTTATTTTGCCATTATTGGACATATCTGATTGTTGTCGAAAAAATCCGTTATTTTGTCATTTTTTTAAATATCTGATTTTCGTCAAAAAATCCATTATTTTGCAATTTTTGGACATATCTGATTTTTGTCGGAATAACCGCTGTTTTTGCCATTTTTTTCCCATATCTGATTGTTGTCGAAAAATCCGTTATTTTGTGATTTTTGAACGTATCTGATTTTCGTTGAAAAATCCGTTATTTTGTCATTTTTGTACATATCTGATTTTTGTCGGAATAACCGCTATTTTTGCCATTTTTGCACATATCTGATTTTCGTCGAAAAATTCGTTATTTTGTCATTTTTGGACATATCTGATTTTTGTCGGAATAACCGCTATTTTTGCCATTTTTTCCCATATCTGATTGTTGTCGGAAAAATCCGTTATTTTGTGATTTTTGTACATATCTGATTTTCGTTGAAAAATCCGTTATTATGCAATTTTTGGATATATTTTTGATTTTTGTCGGAATAATCCGCTATTTTGTCATTTTTTTACATATCTGATTTTCGTCAAAAAAATCCATTATTTTGTCAATTTTTGGACATATCTGATTTTTGTCGGAATAACCGCTATTTTTGCCATTTTTTCCCATATCTGATTGTTGTCGGAAAAATCCGTTATTTTGTGATTTTTGAACGTAACTGATTTTCGTTGAAAAATCCGTTATTATGCAATTTTTGGATATATTTTTGATTTTTGTCGGAATATCCGCTATTTTGTCATTTTTTTACATATCTGATTTTCGTCAAAAAATCCATTATTTTGCAATTTTTGGACATATCTGATTTTTGTCGGAATAACCGCCATTTTTGCCATTTTTTCCCATATCTGATTCTTGTCGGAAAAATCCGTTATTTTGTCATTTTTGTACATATCTGATTTTCGTCGAAAAATCCGTTATTTTACCATTATTGGACATATCTGATTGTTGTCGTAAAAATCCGTTATTTTGTCATTTTTTTACATATCTGATTTTCGTCAAAAAATCCGTTATTTTGTCAATTTTTGGACATATCTGATTTTTGTCGGAATAACCGCTATTTTTGCCATTTTTTCCCATATCTGATTCTTGTCGGAAAAATCCGTTATTTTGTCATTTTTGTACATATCTGATTTTCGTCGAAAAATCCGTTATTTTACCATTATTGGACATATCTGATTGTTGTCGTAAAAATCCGTTATTTTGTCATTTTTTTACATATCTGATTTTCGTCAAAAAATCCGTTATTTTGTCAATTTTTGGACATATCTGATTTTTGTCGGAATAACCGCTGTTTTTGCCATTTTTTCCCATATCTGATTGTTGTCGGAAAAATCCGTTATTTTGTGATTTTTGAACGTATCTGATTTTCGTTGAAAAATCCGTTATTATGCCATTTTTGGACATATCTGATTTTTGTCGGAAAAACCGCTATTTTTGCCATTTTTTACATATCTGATTTTCGTCGAAAAATCCGTTATTTTGTCATTTTTGTACATATCTGATTTTTGTCGGAATAACCGCTATTTTTGCCATTTTTTCCCATATCTGATTGTTGTCGGAAAAATCCGTTATTTTGTGATTTTTGAACGTAACTGATTTTCGTTGAAAAATCCGTTATTATGCAATTTTTGGATATATTTTTGATTTTTGTCGGAATATCCGCTATTTTGTCATTTTTTTACATATCTGATTTTCGTAAAAAAATCCATTATTTTGCAATTTTTGGACATATCTGATTTTTGTCGGAATAACCGCTATTTTTGCCATTTTTTCCCATATCTGATTCTTGTCGGAAAAATCCGTTATTTTGTCATTTTTGTACATATCTGATTTTCGTCGAAAAATCCGTTATTTTGCCATTATTGGACATATCTGATTGTTGTCGAAAAAATCCGTTATTTTGTCATTTTTTTACATATCTGATTTTCGTAAAAAAATCCATTATTTTGCAATTTTTGGACATATCTGATTTTTGTCGGAATAACCGCTATTTTTGCCATTTTTTCCCATATCTGATTGTTGTCGGAAAAATCCGTTATTTTGTGATTTTTGAACGTAACTGATTTTCGTTGAAAAATCCGTTATTATGCAATTTTTGGATATATTTTTGATTTTTGTCGGAATATCCGCTATTTTGTCATTTTTTTACATATCTGATTTTCGTAAAAAAATCCATTATTTTGCAATTTTTGGACATATCTGATTTTTGTCGGAATAACCGCTATTTTTGCCATTTTTTCCCATATCTGATTCTTGTCGGAAAAATCCGTTATTTTGTCATTTTTGTACATATCTGATTTTCGTCGAAAAATCCGTTATTTTGCCATTATTGGACATATCTGATTGTTGTCGAAAAAATCCGTTATTTTGTCATTTTTTTACATATCTGATTTTCGTCAAAAAATCCGTTATTTTGCAATTTTTGTACATATCTGATTTTTGTCGGAATAACCGCTATTTTTGCCATTTTTTCCCATATCTGATTCTTGTCGGAAAAATCCGTTATTTTGTCATTTTTGTACATATCTGATTTTCGTCGAAAAATCCGTTATTTTGCCATTATTGGACATATCTGATTGTTGTCGTAAAAATCCGTTATTTTGTCATTTTTTTACATATCTGATTTTCGTCAAAAAATCCGTTATTTTGTCATTTTTGTACATATCTGATTTTTGTCGGAATAACCGCTATTTTTGCCATTTTTTCCCATATCTGATTCTTGTCGGAAAAATCCGTTATTTTGTCATTTTTGTACATATCTGATTTTCGTCGAAAAACCCGTTATTTTGCCATTATTGGACATATCTGATTGTTGTCGTAAAAATCCGTTATTTTGTCATTTTTTACATATCTGATTTTCGTCAAAAAATCCGTTATTTTGTCATTTTTGTACATATCTGATTTTTGTCGGAAAAATCCGTTATTTTGTCATTTTTGTACATATCTGATTTTCGTCGAAAAATCCGTTATTTTACCATTATTGGACATATCTGATTGTTGTCGTAAAAATCCGTTATTTTGTAATTTTTTTACATATCTGATTTTCGTCAAAAAATCCGTTATTTTGCCATTTTTGTACATATCTGATTTTTGTCGGAATAACCGCTATTTTTGCCATTTTTTCCCATATCTGATTCTTGTCGGAAAAATCCGTTATTTTGTCATTTTTGTACATATCTGATTTTCGTCGAAAAATCCGTTATTTTGCCATTATTGGACATATCTGATTGTTGTCGTAAAAATCCGTTATTTTGTCATTTTTTTACATATCTGATTTTCGTCAAAAAATCCGTTATTTTGTCATTTTTGTACATATCTGATTTTCGTCGAAAAATCCGTTATTTTGCCATTTTTGGACATATCTGATTGTTGTCGGAAAAATCCGTTATTTTGTCATTTTTGTTACATATCTGATTTTCGTCAAAAAATCCGTTATTTTGTCATTTTTGGACATATCTGATATTTGTCGGAATAACCGCTATTTTTGCCATTTTTTCCCATATCTGATTCTTGTCGGAAAAATCCGTTATTTTGTCATTTTTGTACATATCTGATTTTCGTCGAAAAATCCGTTATTTTGCCATTATTGGACATATCTGATTGTTGTCGAAAAAATCCGTTATTTTGTCATTTTTTTACATATCTGATTTTCGTCAAAAAATCCATTATTTTGCCATTTTTGGACATATCTGATTTTTGTCGGAATAACCGCTATTTTTGCCATTTTTTCCCATATCTGATTCTTGTCGGAAAAATCCGTTATTTTGTCATTTTTGTACATATCTGATTTTTGTCGAAAAATCCGTTATTTTGCCATTATTGGACATATCTGATTGTTGTCGTAAAAAATCCGTTATTTTGTCATTTTTTTGACATATCTGATTTTCGTCAAAAAATCCGTTATTTTGTCATTTTTGGACATATCTGATTTTTGTCGGAATAACCGCTATTTTTGCCATTTTTTTCCCATATCTGATTGTTGTCGGAAAAATCCGTTATTTTGTGATTTTTGTACGTATCTGATTTTCGTTGAAAAATCCGTTATTATGCAATTTTTGGATATATTTTTGATTTTTGTCGGAATAATCCGCTATTTTGTCATTTTTTTACATATCTGATTTTCGTAAAAAAATCCATTATTTTGCAATTTTTGGACATATCTGATTTTTGTCGGAATAACCGCCATTTTTGCCATTTTTGCCATTTTTTCCCATATCTGATTCTTGTCGGAAAAATCCGTTATTTTGTCATTTTTGTACATATCTGATTTTCGTCGAAAAATCCGTTATTTTGCCATTATTGGACATATCTGATTGTTGTCGAAAAAATCCGTTATTTTGTCATTTTTTTACATATCTGATTTTCGTCAAAAAATCCGTTATTTTGCAATTTTTGGACATATCTGATTTTTGTCGGAATAACCGCTATTTTTGCCATTTTTTCCCATATCTGATTCTTGTCGGAAAAATCCGTTATTTTGTCATTTTTGTACATATCTGATTTTCGTCGAAAAATCCGTTATTTTGCCATTATTGGACATATCTGATTGTTGTCGGAAAAATCCGTTATTTTGTCATTTTTTTACATATCTGATTTTCGTCAAAAAATCCATTATTTTGCAATTTTTGGACATATCTGATTTTTGTCGGAATAACCGCTATTTTTGCCATTTTTTCCCATATCTGATTGTTGTCGGAAAAATCCGTTATTTTGTCATTTTTGTACATATCTGATTTTCGTCGAAAAATCCGTTATTTTGCCATTATTGGACATATCTGATTGTTGTCGTAAAAATCCGTTATTTTGTATTTTTTTACATATCTGATTTTCGTCAAAAAATCCGTTATTTTGTCATTTTTGTACATATCTGATTTTTGTCGGAATAACCGCTATTTTTGCCATTTTTTTCCCATATCTGATTCTTGTCGGAAAAATCCGGTATTTTGTCATTTTTGTACATATCTGATTTTCGTCGAAAAATCCGTTATTTTACCATTATTGGACATATCTGATTGTTGTCGTAAAAATCCGTTATTTTGTCATTTTTTTACATATCTGATTTTCGTCAAAAAATCCGTTATTTTGTCATTTTTGTACATATCTGATTTTTGTCGGAATAACCGCTATTTTAGCCATTTTTTCCCATATCTGATTCTTGTCGGAAAAATCCGTTATTTTGTCATTTTTGTACATATCTGATTTTCGTCGAAAAACCCATTATTTTGCCATTATTGGACATATCTGATTGTTGTCGTAAAAATCCGTTATTTTGTCATTTTTTACATATCTGATTTTCGTCAAAAAATCCGTTATTTTGTCATTTTTGTACATATCTGATTTTTGTCGGAAAAATCCGTTATTTTGTCATTTTTGTACATATCTGATTTTCGTCGAAAAATCCGTTATTTTACTATTATTGGACATATCTGATTGTTGTCGTAAAAATCCGTTATTTTGTAATTTTTTTACATATCTGATTTTCGTCAAAAAATCCGTTATTTTATCATTTTTGTACATATCTGATTTTTGTCGGAATAACCGCTATTTTTGCCATTTTTTTCCATATCTGATTCTTGTCGGAAAAATCCGTTATTTTGTCATTTTTGTACATATCTGATTTTCGTCGAAAAATCCGTTATTTTACCATTATTGGACATATCTGATTGTTGTCGTAAAAATCCGTTATTTTGTCATTTTTTTACATATCTGATTTTCGTCAAAAAATTCGTTATTTTGTCATTTTTGTACATATCTGATTTTCGTCGAAAAATCCGTTATTTTGCCATTATTGGACATATCTGATTGTTGTCGTAAAAATCCGTTATTTTGTCATTTTTTACATATCTGATTTTCGTCAAAAAATCCGTTATTTTGTCATTTTTGTACATATTTGATATTTGTCGGAATAACCGCTATTTTTGCCATTTTTTCCCAAATCTGATTCTTGTCGGAAAAATCCGTTATTTTGTCATTTTTGTACATATCTGATTTTCGTCGAAAAATCCGTTATTTTGCCATTATTGAACATATCTGATTGTTGTCGAAAAAATCCGTTATTTTGTCATTTTCTTACATATCTGATTTTCGTCAAAAAATCCATTATTTCGCAATTTTTGGACATATCTGATTTTTGTCGGAATAACCGCTATTTTTGCCATTTTTTCCCATATCTGATTCTTGTCGGAAAAATCCGTTATTTTGTCATTTTTGGTACATATCTGATTTTTGTCGAAAAATCCGTTATTTTGCCATTATTGGACATATCTGATTGTTGTTGAAAAAATCCGTTATTTTGTCATTTTTTAACATATCTGATTTTCGTCAAAAAATCCGTTATTTTGCCATTTTTGGACATATCTGATTTTTGTCGGAATAACCGCTATTTTTGCCATTTTTTCCCATATCTGATTGTTGTCGGAAAAATCCGTTATTTTGTGATTTTTGAACGTATCTGATTTTCGTTGAAAAATCCGTTATTATGCCATTTTTGGACATATCTGATTTTTGTCGGAATAACCGCTATTTTGTCATTTTTTACATATCTGATTTTCGTCAAAAAATCCATTATTTTGTCATTTTTGGACATATCTGATTTTTGTCGGAATAACCGCTATTTTTGCCATTTTTTCCCATATCTGATTGTTGTCGGAAAAATCCGTTATTTTGTGATTTTTGAACGTAACTGATTTTCGTTGAAAAATCCGTTATTATGCAATTTTTGGATATATTTTTGATTTTTGTCGGAATATCCGCTATTTTGTCATTTTTTTACATATCTGATTTTCGTCAAAAAAATCCATTATTTTGCAATTTTTGGACATATCTGATTTTTGTCGGAATAACCGCTATTTTTGCCATTTTTTCCCATATCTGATTCTTGTCGGAAAAATCCGTTATTTTGTCATTTTTGTACATATCTGATTTTCGTCGAAAAATCCGTTATTTTACCATTATTGGACATATCTGATTGTTGTCGTAAAAATCCGTTATTTTGTCATTTTTTTACATATCTGATTTTCGTCAAAAAAATCCGTTATTTTGTCATTTTTGTACATATCTGATTTTTGTCGAAAAATCCGTTATTTTGCCATTATTGGACATATCTGATTGTTGTCGAAAAAATCCGTTATTTTGTCATTTTTTTACATATCTGATTTTCGTCAAAAAATCCGTTATTTTGCCATTTTTGGACATATCTGAATTTTTGTCGGAATAACCGCTATTTTTGCCATTTTTTCCCATATCTGATTCTTGTCGGAAAAATCCGTTATTTTGTCATTTTTGGTACATATCTGATTTTTGTCGAAAAAATCCGTTATTTTGCCATTATTGGACATATCTGATTGTTGTCGAAAAAATCCGTTATTTTGTCATTTTCTTACATATCTGATTTTCGTCAAAAAATCCATTATTTTGCAATTTTTGGACATATCTGAATTTTGTCGGAATAACCGCTATTTTTGCCATTTTTTCCCATATCTGATTGTTGTCGAAAAAATCCGTTATTTTGTGATTTTTGAACGTATCTGATTTTCGTTGAAAAATCCGTTATTATGTCATTTTTGTACATATCTGATTTTTGTCGGAATAACCGCTATTTTTGCCATTTTTGCACATATCTGATTTTCGTCGAAAAATCCGTTATTTTGTCATTTTTGGACATATCTGATTTTTGTCGGAATAACCGCTATTTTTGCCATTTTTTCCCATATCTGATTGTTGTCGGAAAAATCCGTTATTTTGTGATTTTTGAACGTAACTGATTTTCGTTGAAAAATCCGTTATTATGCAATTTTTGGATATATTTTTGATTTTTGTCGGAATATCCGCTATTTTGTCATTTTTTTACATATCTGATTTTCGTAAAAAAATCCATTATTTTGCAATTTTTGGACATATCTGATTTTTGTCGGAATAACCGCTATTTTTGCCATTTTTTCCCATATCTGATTGTTGTCGGAAAAATCCGTTATTTTGTGATTTTTGAACGTAACTGATTTTCGTTGAAAAATCCGTTATTATGCAATTTTTGGATATATTTTTGATTTTTGTCGGAATATCCGCTATTTTGTCATTTTTTTACATATCTGATTTTCGTAAAAAAAATCCATTATTTTGCAATTTTTGGACATATCTGATTTTTGTCGGAATAACCGCTATTTTTGCCATTTTTTCCCATATCTGATTCTTGTCGGAAAAATCCGTTATTTTGTCATTTTTGTACATATCTGATTTTCGTCGAAAAATCCGTTATTTTGCCATTATTGGACATATCTGATTGTTGTCGAAAAATTAAAAACCGTTATTTTGTCATTTTTTTACATATCTGATTTTCGTCAAAAAATCCGTTATTTTGTCATTTTTGTACATATCTGATTTTTGTCGGAATAACCGCTATTTTTGCCATTTTTTCCCATATCTGATTCTTGTCGGAAAAATCCGTTATTTTGTCATTTTTGTACATATCTGATTTTTGTCGAAAAATCCGTTATTTTGCCATTATTGGACATATCTGATTGTTGTCGTAAAAATCCGTTATTTTGTCATTTTCTTACATATCTGATTTTCGTCAAAAAATCCGTTATTTTGTCATTTTTGGACATATCTGATTTTTGTCGGAATAACCGCTATTTTTGCCATTTTTTCCCATATCTGATTCTTGTCGAAAAAATCCGTTATTTTGTGATTTTTGTACATATCTGATTTTCGTCGAAAAATCCGTTATTTTGCCATTTTTGGACATATCTGATTTTTGTCGGAAAAACCGCTATTTTTGCCATTTTTGCACATATCTGATTTTCGTCGAAAAAATCCGTTATTTTGTCATTTTTGGACATATCTGATTTTTGTCGGAATAACCGCTATTTTTGCCATTTTTTCCCATATCTGATTGTTGTCGGAAAAATCCGTTATTTTGTGATTTTTGAACGTAACTGATTTTCGTTGAAAAATCCGTTATTATGCAATTTTTGGATATATTTTTGATTTTTGTCGGAATATCCGCTATTTTGTCATTTTTTTACATATCTGATTTTCGTAAAAAAATCCATTATTTTGCAATTTTTGGACATATCTGATTTTTGTCGGAATAACCGCTATTTTTGCCATTTTTTCCCATATCTGATTGTTGTCGGAAAAATCCGTTATTTTGTGATTTTTGAACGTAACTGATTTTCGTTGAAAAATCCGTTATTATGCAATTTTTGGATATATTTTTGATTTTTGTCGGAATATCCGCTATTTTGTCATTTTTTTACATATCTGATTTTCGTAAAAAAAAATCCATTATTTTGCAATTTTTGGACATATCTGATTTTTGTCGGAATAACCGCTATTTTTGCCATTTTTTCCCATATCTGATTCTTGTCGGAAAAATCCGTTATTTTGTCATTTTTGTACATATCTGATTTTCGTCGAAAAATCCGTTATTTTGCCATTATTGGACATATCTGATTGTTGTCGAAAAAATCCGTTATTTTGTCATTTTTTTACATATCTGATTTTCGTCAAAAAATCCGTTATTTTGCCATTTTTGGACATATCTGATTTTTGTCGGAATAACCGCTATTTTTGCCATTTTTTCCCATATCTGATTCTTGTCGGAAAAATCCGTTATTTTGTCATTTTTGTACATATCTGATTTTCGTCGAAAAATCCGTTATTTTGCCATTATTGGACATATCTGATTGTTGTCGTAAAAATCCGTTATTTTGTATTTTTTTTACATATCTGATTTTCGTCAAAAAATCCGTTATTTTGTCAATTTTTTGTACATATCTGATTTTTGTCGGAATAACCGCTATTTTTGCCATTTTTTCCCATATCTGATTCTTGTCGGAAAAATCCGTTATTTTGTCATTTTTGTACATATCTGATTTTTGTCGAAAAATCCGTTATTTTGCCATTATTAGGACATATCTGATTGTTGTCGGAAAAATCCGTTATTTTGTCATTTTTTTACATATCTGATTTTTCGTCAAAAAACATTATTTTGCCATTTTTTGACATATCTGATTTTTGTCGAAAAAATCCGTTATTTTTGCCATTAAAATTCCCATATTTTTTGTTCCTTTATTTTTTTCTGTGCGGAAAAATCCGTTATTTTGTCATTTTTGTACATATCTGATTTTCGTCGAAAAATCCGTTATTTTGCCATTTTTGGACATATCTGATTTTTGTCGGAATAACCGCTATTTTTGCCATTTTTTCCCATATCTGATTCTTGTCGGAAAAATCCGTTATTTTGTCATTTTTGTACATATCTGATTTTTGTCGGAAAAATCCGTTATTTTGCCATTATTGGACATATCTGATTGTTGTCGAAAAATCCGTTATTTTGTCATTTTTTTACATATCTGATTTTCGTCGAAAAATCCGTTATTTTGTCATTTTTGGACATATCTGATTTTTGTCGGAAAAACCGTTATTTTGCCATTTTTTCCCATATTTGATTATTTTCGAAAAAATCCGTTATTTTGTCATTTTTGTACATATCTGATTTTCGTCGAAAAAATCCGTTATTTTGCCATTTTGTAC